>JAOTAV010020188.1:0-23356 GCA_026546445.1 Cyclargus thomasi
TGTGGTTTCCTCATATATAATCTAGTGAGTTTAGAGACCACCTTTTGCCTTCATCATCACACTCTGAATACCATGTATTTGAAGAGTTCTTGGCAAGACGATTCCAACAAGCCAAAACTCGATAGGGGTACGTTGTTTCAACACTTATATTCAGGATGCTATGACCACCTTCCGGTACCATCGTCAAATCCTGGCTACCATGTATTTGAAGAGTGCTTGGTAATACGATTCCAACGAGCCTAAACTTGATAGGAATATGTGGATTCAACACTGAGATGCTATGACCACTTTTAGGTTGCATCATCATATCAGCTTTCTAAAATTATAATATTACATCCCCCCCCCCCGGGACGCCAAATCGCCTTTTTGTGGTTGGTGACTTGACCACGAGTACGTGACCCCCCTGGCGCCAAAGCTGGATCCGCCCTTGAGCTAGATACACTAGCAAGATAAGGAAAAAGGTAAGTCACAAGATTTATTAAAATTTTATGGGAAAATATATATATATATACACACTAATTTTTAAATAATAATATATACAAAACTTCTTTTGCTGTTTGCTGCTGAGCCAGGTGTCAAGTTAAATCTTAAGAGTTATATCAGGCCTGACAGTATTGAGCTGTAAGTATCCCTCCAGAGGGGCACATCACCACCTCACATGTGAGTTTATTTATTATTTTAAAAATATTTCTAATCCTTTACGACACAGAAAGTGCATAGGTAAATAGTTGTATTACTTTCATTTCATCGCGCAAATCCTTCACAATCAAGCATGTCAAAATGATGTCATGTATTTACAAAGTCACAGAAGTTAGATATATTTAGTAACACATGAAGTTGCGTTTATGATTGAAATTGACTGACGAGAACCAAAAAGGTACGTGTTTTCAGTGACTAAATCCTAGACTATTTGTTCGCGTCTTTGGTATGAAACAAACAAATAATCTTAGGAAGTACGCCTAATCACAGAGTACACATTATTAGTACAAGTAATAATTACACACCAACTTATTAAAACTGCAAGTGAATTTATTATAATTAAACCTACTCACCTATTTTAGGTTTTTTAAGCTGATGTTGAACATTAAAAAAGTAGTAAATAAATATAAAAATGATAATATTATTTTTAAACAGGTAACAATCCTGATAACGTCAGAGAAGAAACGACTTACGCGTCAGAAAGAGAACGCGCTCGACCGCAGTTGTCAACGTCATAATTATAGGCATCCAGCATGGCGCGATCGGAATTTGAACTTAATAGTAACATGATTGATATTAACTTAAGTAGATTTTTGGAGTAAGTCTTCTGTACTAGTACTATTATTTATTCTGTGGTAATATACACTTACCTCGTCGGGGCTAGACGATGATCGTCGCTGTCGTCTCGCGCGCTGAACGGGACGGCGGCGGGGCGTGGCGACCGGCGCGGTGGCTTGTACGTGCTCCTCATGGTCCGCCTCCTTGTCGTGAACGGCGAAGCACTCCTCTATTTTGTCACCCAACTCCGTGACGAGCGTCTGGAAATATGCGTTCAGGGTTTTCGTGTGTTTTTTTAGTTACTTGTCTTGTGTCTTCTTTGTTTTCATTGCACAAACTTAAAGGGTAAAACAATTTAGCACCCTAATTACAGGGTGTAACAAAATAAATGTGATATCAGCACTATAATTTTTTGAAATGTATGTGTAATAAGGTGTATACAGATTTATACTAAAATTGAAGACATAAGTGGAAGAAGCGGGTAACTAACATTTTAAAAACTTCCGGATAAATAGACTCTTTAGGTCCGGAAAAATGGTTTGAAATTAAAATAATGTGGATTGGATGTATAGCTAGATAAAGAAGTTTGATGATCAAATCGCTAAATTACAAGATTTATCGAAATTTTATGGGAAAAAATTTGTAGATAAAACTCGAAGGTTGTAAAATGTTAGCTATCCGCTTCTTCCACTTATGTCTTCAATTGTGACATATTGTCGTAAAAAAATAGCAGTCAAATTACAAACTTTTGATTTTGTAACGTACCTTTATCTCGTTTCGCGCCATTTTAGATGTGTTATTCATTAACGTAGAGAAGCAGTCCATGACTCCTTTGCAATGTAGCTTGTCTTTGTATGCGTCGAGGTTCTCGATAAGTTTGCGAAGTGAGCGTTCGTTGTATGTAAAGAGAGAAAGGCAGTATGCTAGATCGCGCCATTGCCGCTCTTCTGTAGCTAATTTGAATCTTTGGCACAGCTTCTCTACTAACGCCTCCATTTGTCTGTCCTTTTGTATTAGTGACGTTATATACCTCAGGAAAATATAGGGTTAGTGTAACCGTACAACGGTCGCAGGACGCAAAAGAAGCTTAACAGATACATGACCTCATAAATTCAGAGCCTAAAATCGACCTCTTTACTACCAGCCCCGCTTCAATCAACACCGCATTCATTGCAAACACCCAGGTATAATTAAAATTTAGAATTTAAATAAACAACTTAAATAAGTTAAAATATTGTAATATTTAAACTTATTTAAGTTGTTGCAATCCTATTCAGGATTGCATGGATATAACATACATAATTTGTACACATCAAACTAACCAATGACAAGAGATATCTTGTCATTGGTTGGTTTCATGTGTACAATTTTTAGGTTCATTACTCTTTATATGTAACTGCTATCTGAGGAGGCTTGTAATTGGCTATCCTGTAATTTATCTCTATAGCGTATTGTATTGCAGTTAGCTACAGCAGTCATAGGGAAAATATACACCATTCTTAACCACTCATATTATTTTGAATTTAGAATATTCTCGAAATTATACCAACACACTCACTTCATAATCAGTCGATATCGTTCCTCCGGCACGGCCAGCTCTGGATCACTGAGTCGCGATATAATGTCCGGCATAACGTTATAAAGTGCGTTCCCTTTATGGGCCAACTGTTTAAAGAACTGCCGCGTCATGGCCGCGACCCGCGCGTCGCCGTCGGCACAGCATAGAGCCATGTCAGCTATTTGACCCTTCACACGCACCATCTCGTGAAGCACCAGGAATGACAACATTTTGACAGCACATTGCCGTATTTCGAGCGATTCGTCGCTTAATCTGTAAAAAAGTAAAAACTGGGTGTAGTTTGCTTAATGTGTACTAGTAAAAATCTACTGGAAGTTGCATAAGTAAAGGTGTTTATTTTATCTTGTGCCCTTGTTTGTTTGTGAATCCTTCTGTCACGCCCTAGGCGACCTGATTTTTATACGTAGACTTGTAATAGGATGGAGAATACCACAAGAAACTTTTGAGTTTCAAACTTCATGCAAGCGGAGCCGCGGGAAAAGCAAGTTATAATAATTAAAAAAGCATTTAACAAAAATACGTTAAGGAACATCATACTTACATGTGATATATATGATGGGTCCAAGGTTGTGTAAGATTAGGAAACCGCAGAGTCAAATCAGCAAACGCTATAGTGAGGTTTGTCCGTAGCGAAACATTACTCGATCTCTTCAAGACAGTAACCATCAGCTGTAGTCCGTCCTCGCAGACCGAACTCGAAACTAACATGAATCTATTGAAATGAATAGTTATTCAACTTTAGTAATCCTTTTCACATTTTCTTACGAAATAATTATAACTGCTTTTAAATTTGAAATAGTGCATAGTACATTAATATCTTTTGAACCACTTGCTGTAATTAGCTAAGGTTAGCTTTGTAATTATATCAGTGGAAGTTGCTACTTACCACGTCTTCTTTATCCCGGGTTTTAACACAGCTCTGTGCAATATTAACTCTTTAACCATATACCATTACCTGGTGTACGTAAGAGCGGCGGCGGCCTGTAATGTGGGCGGGCAGGCGGGGCGAGCGAGCACGTGTCGCAGTAGCGGCAGGTACCGTGCGAGCGCCGTACCTGTACCCACTATGTCTCGCTCGCACACGCCGCGCACGTACTCGGCGTCCGCGTCGTCCGCCACCGCCCCCTCTAGCCCCGCCTCCTCCTCAGTCATTGTCGTGTTCGCCTAAATAAAGCAATTTATGGTTTTATAAACGATGTTGCATGTGAATAAATGCAAGACAGCTTTTTGTAATTTATATATTCCCTGGCATCTAATTCTCTATATATAATGGCTAAAAGAAATAAAAATACTGTTTCATGTGTTCTTATTGTAACAGTGCCAAAAATTAAGTCACTAAAATAATATTTTAGAAAACTTCCTTACTACAGTCGGACATCGAGTATATAACGATAGAGAAGTAATGTGAGCCATCCGTGTCCGAACCTATCAGTGTTTCGGAACTGATAAATTAACTGCCAACTAGCGCTCGCACTAAAACAGTGCGCACTAATAAAAGACCTGTGTGTACGGACTCCGATACTTCTGACTAATCAGAGCGCAGTGGCTTTATGCGAATTTTTTTCCGAACAAAACAAATAACATTTTCGCTCTTTAGGTTCTATACTCAATGCTATTGGACAATAATAATCATTTTAAAAAATGAGCGTCACGATAGCACCCGTTCTTTGTTTTTTTATTTGTTAATTAAACTTACCGAAGGTCCTTTGCTAGACATGACGCTGGCGGAGCGCTGCGCCCGCGACGATGCGCTGGCCGTGCTGGCGTTCATGAGTGTCTGGCGCCGTAAGTCATCGACGCGTCCACGTCTCGCTGGCGTCGCGAACGCACCTGCCTTCTTCTTACGTTTCTCTTCCTCTTTGCGTTCCTCGCGCACCTAAATTAATGTTTTGTTAGCAAACGCACTTAGGCTATTCATTATATTTCTGTACCAAAAAGGTGCTAACTTGAACCAAATTTTATATACATATAAAAAATAGTACAAACCTGATTACGTCTTCTTAATTCGCTATATACAGAGATGTCCAAATAAATGAGTTGTTGGAGCGCAATATGTCCGAGTACGAATATAAACCTCGTGAGCATCTCTGTGGGCATGCTAACATCTTCCTCGTTTTCTGCATCCTTTACCATGGTCTCTTGAATCTTCTTATACATATCGCTCAATAATTTCGTGCAAAGAACGTCTGGGGTGTCGCATATAGCGTATATGACATCGATAGAATTACCAGCAAAAGATACGAACTGGTTCATAGTAACAAAAGTGTCCATAACACTATCATATAGTGCGGTAAATATCGCGTGATCCGCTGGATACCGCTGATTCTTCTTCGCTATAGAGAGAAGTAGTTGAGCGCTGTAGTTTCTAGAGTTGTAATCCCCGGTAAGTCCGTGCGTTTGAATCACTTCCAGATTAGCTAGCGCCATAGACGGCTTAGCTCTCGCTATCATCACCAGGAATGACATCGCTGCATAGCTTTCCATATCTGTGGTCCCGTCAATTTTCTTTAAGTACATTTCCCAAAATACCTAAAACAAACAGCAAACTTGTATATTGTGCGGATGCAAGCGACTCCTCTAACTTTCACCATAACTTTAACCATTCTAAGTCCCATTGGACATACAGTGTTTGTGTGCGTCCAATGGGACTTAAGAATGGTTTAGACTCACGAATAGTGGACCGACAGGACAACGTCTGTCGGGTCGACTAGTATAATATTTGAAACTTTTGTGCATGTTTGTCACTGAGCTCCGCCCAAATCACTAGACTGATTTTGTGTGTATTTGAAGGGATTTGGATATTGGTTTAGATTCACAAACCAAGACCAGGACAACGTTTGTCGGGTCCGATGTAGTACCTGTATAAGTGCAGGCGTGATGTCCCCGCGATTCAGCCACTTCTCCACCAGATGATCAAGCGCGAGTGCGGCGCCGCGGTCGACATGCGCCAGCAACGCCACGAGTCGCTTGGCGACCGTGAACGCGCGCCCGCGTTCGGCCTTACTGTCGCTCTCTAGATACATCTCACGGTACGCTCGCTCTACGGCCTCACGTTTGTCCTATAAAACGGGACCGGGCTTTAGAAATATATTTATGACTTTTCATAATATACATACTAACACTCTCAAAATCACCGGTACTATGATTTAGATATATGTACATATTAATTATTAAGTTACACTGATCAATGGTCATAGCGAAATGGTTATATATAAATGGCAGCACTAGGGCAGTGGGATCGATCAAGATAAAAACGTCAGTCTTTGCATCTAACTAATAAATATTAAACAAAAAATATTTTTGTACCTGAATGCAGCTACATTGAATAACATCAGTTGGAGTTACTGATTTTGTCGGCGACTCATTGTAATTATATTATTCTCATTGTAATTATTTTACCTATATGTTTACATACTTAAAAATATATTCTACTTATAGACAGTATAGACACTCACTTGATCTGGAGACCAAACAAGAAGTAGCATATTGGCCACGCCCACTTTCGCTGACTCAATATTGAATTGATGCGCCGTTGTGAAGAAATCTATCGCTTCGCTCACATCCCCAGCTTGTTTCGACATAAGCAGTGCATTAATTAATGGTACAGCTTCAGAAATCATGCGGCTGAAATGTACGGATTCCTCTAGAAAAGCTACAATATTCTCCTTCTCTTCAATCCTCTTGTATATTGCCAATTCGTTTTCACATTGCTGTGTTATGGACTGTCGTCGCTCGGGTATGATATATACGTTTCGCATCAAGGCAACAAAGTAATCAATCTACAAAATGCAAATGGTTTCATATTAAATAATAGTGCAATGATTTTAGGGCATGTGAATAAAGGCTCTATTTACCTTTAGTTATTACATTTTTACAGTGTGCAAGTAGAACAATTAATCAATATAAGTTTTTTACACATACTAGGACTTTTTATACCTGATCACTTTTTTCCATGTCACACCTTAGTAACTTTGCGTCTGGATACATTCTCTCGGTATGTTTTATTATCAAATAAGCTTTGTAATAATCTTTTTCATTTAAGTACTTCCGTATGGAGCTATACATATTTTCCAAGGAAGCTTGGGAAAGGTCTGGTTCATCCTGAGTCAAAGTATCAATTTTCTCTTTTATTGTTTTCACGACATTGGCTTCTATTTTCTCCCACTTTTTGACAAGCTCTGGATCAGCACTCGGGTTCACCTTCTTGTTGAGTTCTTCTAGAATTTTCTGTTCAGTTGCGAGCTGCTCCTCCAGTAATTCTAATTTCAGTTGAGCAGAGAATGGGTTGCATTCTAAGAATATCTGAAATAAGGTACAATTTTGCTGTAAAGGCTATGTTAAATCTTAAAATTAAAGTTCAAACATGGCTATTAATTAAAAATCGTAATCGATAATTGTTGTCTTAATTTTCATAAGGAATGTTTAAGTGAAATAAACTAAAATTAATTTTTTGTTTTAGTCCTTTTTCAAGTACAGAGCCATCTGCCGGGCTGACTTTTAAATCTAAATATGAAACCAATTGGGGAACATATTAAACATGGTAGCATTTGATAATATGTATTTTAAGATTATAGAGAGAACTCGCTTTAAAACTTACTTTTAACAGTTGTATAGCGGCTTTCCTGACAAGTGCCGCTTTGTCTTTCAGTCGCCCAGTTGCGCGCTCTAACACTGACCGTTGTCGACTCACTGGCACGCAGTTCTCACGCTGCAGCCGACCCCAAAACTGCAGCACCTTAATAAGAAAAATTTTATAAATATTAGCGATTGGCATTAAAATATCATTAAGATTATTGTGTTCATGTTGTAGGGTGGTTCAATGTTTGCAATACATATGCAAAATCTATTGAATAGGTGTTTCATGACATTTGGTATTTATGATAATATCTTAGGCCTTAGGCAGCTTTGCTGCACTAGATACTTGCAAATAAAATGTTACGCCTGTTTCTTCAATTTTTGCATATTAATCTTTCATGTGTGGTGCCAGACAGGAATTTATTCACTTACACTGCTTATACTTCTAATTAGCCAATATCCAAACAATTAACAACAACACTAAACATAAATATTGAATGTTGATTAAAAAACTCCTGTCAATCCTTTAAAACTAGGCACTTTAGATTATCACACACTATTGCAGCAATATTATAAGTTTTATCCAAAAAACTCATAGGAAGTTTAACCTACATAATTTATTTATATTACGATAATTGTATTGTTGGTTATCGGTGAAATATCAATGTCTAAGTAATTAAGTTGGGTTATGTCAATTCAATATCACTTTTGAGTGTCAGCTGGGTTTAATAAAACTCAACCTATTTACATTATTTCGTCACTGACCTTGTGTCGCACATAAGCGGACAAATCATGCATGTGTTCGTACATGTCATCTAGGAAGTCGTCCCTCTGTATACGCTGCTCGTCCGACAGCCCCTCACCACGCAGCTCAACACTTAACACCTCACACATCATACCCAGCACACTGATGCGAAGTGTATATGACTATAAATTAAAAAAGCTTTTTATAATTTTGTCTAAGACAAATGATATTTTTAACTTCTACAAGATACTTCCCACCTGATAAATATGATAAACAAATTTTATAAAGGCGAAAGTTTGTGAAATATTTGTGGTAATTTTAATAATTTAGCATGGCATCAGTTTAGGTTCTAAAGTGGATAAAACACCATCATACTGCCAACAAAATACAACTAGGACTTACCTCATCACTTTCTAGGTATGGTTGTAATGTGGCTATAGCATTAGCCATCTCTTTTGGTAGCTCTTTTGTCAGTTCCAGCAGGAATGCACCACAATTTTTTGCAGCACCTTGCTCTGTGTTACAACCACCATTGTCTTCTTCTGATGAAGCCAGAGCTTCAGCAATTTCACGGACCTGCATCATAAAGAAGACAAAAATATGTAACACAAATTTTATTTACAGCTCTTCCACTTATACATTTTTAAAAAGAAAACATACCATTTGTGGGCCAAAAGTTCCAAGGCTAAAGTCTTTGGTCAGTTGAACAACTCCAGCACAAATGGGCAACACAGAATGTTCAACTATTTGAAGGACCTAAAATTTAAAACACAAAATATAAAGATTGATTTTTGTTATGAGATATTTTTGTAGTATATAGTATGTCTTATTATACTAATCCTACTACTTACTAAATCTGTAATGATATTATTGACATTTTGATTTTTTTTTTCATTTGTAGTTGGCTGAATAGAACAAGAAATGAAATGTGTTAATATTGCACTCAATTCCTAACAAATGCGACCTTACATGGGACATACAAATTAATACAAGTGCCAATAGGCAACAAACCATTTGAAGCGCTTACCTGAACTAATTTAATGAGACAAGAGGTACCATGGTTATATTTCTTTATGAGTACACCAAGGATTTGGAATACTGTTTCTCTCACTGTTTTAGTTTTTATAATCTGCTCTTCTAAAGCTTTGTAACAAGGTTCAGAAACCATCCTAAAAATAAACAAAAGTAACATGTAATGGGAGAAGCTTTTAAATTTTTCTTTTCATTTTTTCTGTCAGTAGAGAACTATAGGGCTTACGTTACAAAATTGTCCTCAGCCAATGGTGGGTCCCAGAGCTGTGATAATGGCTGTTGTAGCAGTAAATGTAGTGCTATCAACGCCCCTTGCTTGTCTGATTCTGTCCAACCGCAAAACTCATCTTCTTCAGTTGCTTTTTTTCCTTTCTTGCCCAGAGTAAGCTTTGTTGAATTCTAAAATATGATCACTGTTATTGATATAATATTATCAATAATTTACTTAGGTTTCTGCTTGAGATAGTATTCAACTATGTCCTCACCTCAGCAGCTAACTTAGCATCCTTGGTTTTCATTATTTGAGTGAATAAGTAAAGAACCATTTTAACTATATTTAAATATTTGGTCCGTATGTCCGCGTCAATTGTTTGTTCTTTAAGTATGGGCTCCAAGTGTGAACATAGGTTTTTTATTGTCCTTATTAAATGATCAAAGCCTGGAATTAAGAATCTTAGTATAGTTAAACGTTAGACGTGTGATAAGAAATGATTGCAGTTTGTTTACCTTTATTTATCGCATTCCATTCTAGCTTCGTCCCGTGAACAATGATAGAAAAATAGGTGTCGAAGTGATCCAATATGTAGTCGACACCGTCGCTGTTGTATGCACGTCCTGCATCTTTATTTAAAATGTAAATGAGTGACGACTTACAAAATTAAAGCTTTATTATAACATTTTTGTAAACAATACCTTGAATTTTCGATAACAACATACGAGGCTGGACAACATCTTCAACATGGTACTGTCCAGCGTGGGACTCCAGAAGCTCATCTTTATTAAGAGGAATTGAAAACTCAAAATGGCTCATTCTCAAAAGCTTTTTCCCATCAGATTTTAATTAAATAACAATAACTTAAATACCGATAACCGCACAAATAAAGGGTATATATGATATGGATAACCGCCGCCAGTTTGAAATTGAATGTTTTGAATTCTATCTGACATTTATTGGCATTGACGTAAAAATCACACAATGACATTTGATGACAGATGTCTAAAGATTAAAAATCCAAATAGGCTGTTTTTTTAATTAAATGATTTGTTTATGGTTAAAAATAATGGCAACATTTTTACCACGTCGTCTTCTGCAAGTGACATGTAGCCAAAACGTCATCGAAATTGGACAAATTTTAGCTATTCGAATCCGAGTCGTGGCTTCATTTACGGATTGCAGAGCTTGAAAATAGTGAAATAAGTGTTGGTAATTTGTGTTTGTGAGTGAAAGCACACATTTCAAAATGATTGGTAAAGCAAACATCAAAGCTTTCACTAAGGAAGAGGAGTTGCTGCTGCAAGATTTCAGCCGGAATGTCTCCACAAAATCTTCGGCTTTATTCTATGGAAATGCTTTCATTGTATCAGCAATTCCCATCTGTAAGTACATTTTATTAATTATCAAGTTACGTCAACAACCTCGTAGCATTGAGTTTATACAGAAACTCCCTCATTTCAGGGCTCTTCTGGAGGGTTCATGCTCTGGAGATTAGTACGTCTCTGGCCTGGTTCGTGCTAGTGACCGCAGTCAGTACATGGCTCCTGGCTCTTGCTTACCGCAACACCAAGTTCCAGCTGAAGCACCGCGTCGCTGTGCGCAGGGAGGACGCCGTCGCTAGGGAGATGACTAGAAAACTGGCTGACGAGAAAAAAATGAGTAGGAAAGAGAAGGATGAAAGGTAATATTGTCATTATAATCTGTTTAATTAGACTTTATTTGTAATAGTGAAAGGAATAATTCATAAAGAAACAGTAATTATATTTTGTATTCTAGCTAATAAATCATTTTAACTAATTGCAATATGTACACCTACCTTGAATAAAAAGTACCTTCACAATATGTTACTTTCACTCCATATTCTGTCTAGTACTAAGTATTTTTATACCTGGTTTCTGCAAAATATAAAGCATATGAAAAAACAACACTTGTTCTAATTTTAGAATTGTTTTGTTTACAGGATTCTGTGGAAGAAGAATGAGGTGGCAGACTATGAAGCAACAACCTTCTCGATCTTCTATAACAATGCTCTGTTCCTGACTATTGTCATCTTAAGCAGCTTCTACCTGCTCCGATCCTTCACACCCACTGTGTATCCTTTATACAAAACTTTATACAGAACAAATTGTTTAAGCAACTTACAAAACAGGAGGAGGTTTTTCAATCCAACCATATTCATGTTCTTTTATAGAAGCTAGTTATTTCTGTCAATTTTTGTTATTTACTGGTAAACAATTACTTGCAACCACATATTACATACCATGTATGTAATCATATTTTGTCCTGTTACTGGGACTCTAATAATTTAATGTTGAAGAATATCAGAGATTTTTAATTTATTTTATAATATCCAAATTGTCTGACTTTTAAAACATGAACTTATCAAATTTTACGCTTGCAGCATTACAAATATTTTCCTTAACAACTACATGACAGTAACTACATTGTATCTTTGTCAGCGGCCTCAGGACTCCTGGCGCTCCTGTCTACCGGCACCAAGTGAACGAACCTGACTGAGTGTGAGTGAAGGAGTGCTGTCTATATTGTTAATTTATTAGAAGTAACATAATTTTTTATTGTGAATTTATTGTTAAGTAAAATAAAACAGCTAAAACATCATTTATAGTTTTATTTACAAAATACCTATCACTAGTTTCATTTTATGACAAACACATCAGGGTGGGTCACATGTAATTTCATCACACAAGTTGTTTTTCCATTTAACATGACATCATTTAAAATAAGTCAGTCTAAAACCTTAAAAATATGTTGATTGAAATTTATTTAAATAGTTCTCGCTATTTTATGTTACCTGCAGTATTTCTTAGCAGTAGAAACACTTCTTTCAATTATATTTTGAACGTCTAATCATAACATTGTGGCCCTCAGATGTGCAGAACATTAAAATAGTATATTTCACTTTCCAAACTTGTATATTTTAATTTTGAAAGATGGTCTAACTATATGTAGTTGTAATAATTGGGGATTTCCATTTACGCCATGTTTATATTTTTTACGGCGTGGCATCGTGAATGTATAGAACCGCCGTAAGTCGTTAGCAGTTGCACTGTCAAATCTCACTGTTCGTGGCGGAACGCTGGTTTGCCAGGGCTAGTACATCATGCCGACGTGCATGGGTTCGGTGCGGAAGAACACGTTGGGATTGCTGCTGAAGGTGGGCTCAACGCTCGTGTACACGCCCTCCTCCGGTCGCACCATCATGCCTGCAAGGTCAGACCATTTAGGTTAGTCAACTAGTTCATAGCCAGCCACATCCATAATCCACATAACTCACAATCATGTGAAATAAGTAGTTAATATGTATTCACAAAATCGTAGATATTATGAAATAATAACCCGAAAAACCTTTACGATAGCAGATTATAGATGAAGTTAGAAAAGCTGCATAATTACCTGGCGGTATATAGTAATAGGAGGGTGGATAGCTGAATTGGTAGTGCGTTAGAGGGTGCATAGGGTAGTGGTGCGGTGGGCGCGGGGTGCGAGCGTGCAGGTGTGAGCCCGTGAAAAAGGCCCCGGATGAATCTGCGAACAGGCGGACGGGGGTCAGTCGCGGTGCACGCAAGCGCTAATTCTCACACGATAGCGCACTTTAGATACTTAACTAACCGGCTGGCCGGGCGGAAGCGTCCTTGGTCTCCGGGATGGGGGGCGGGGCGGGCGCCGCCGCCGCCGACACGATGCCGTACTTGACCGGCTTGAAGTGAAAGAACGATGGCGAGTAGCCCGAGCCGCCGGCGCCCAGCGAGCTCAATCCCTCCTCGCGGTCCGCGTCCCAGCGCCCCTCGCGGCCCAGCGCGGCTAGCCGCCGGCCCTTCGGCGCGAACATGAGCGCGAACACCACGGCGCACGTGCCCAGCAGGCCGGCCGCCACGCACGCCTCGCGGTGCTGCTCAGGGGCGCCCAGCGCGGCCGCCACCCAGCACACCCACACCGCCGCGCTGGCCCCGCCCGCGCCCGCGATGTGCGTCGACTCCCGGTAGTTGTCTCGGATGCCGCGCGACCGCAGTGCCACACCGCACACCACCACGATTAGCAGCGCCGCGTAGCACAGCGATAGCAGCAGCGACGCCAGGGGCGAGTCGCACCGCGTCGCGCCCGCCGCCACGCGCGGCGGAGACCCGCCCAGCCACTGCGCCCCGATCGCCACCTGGATCATAACGGCGAAGAACAGCAAGAGGCCCTGGTACGCCGCCGGCAGATACACACCTCCGTTCAGGCTCAGTAGGAACACGCACTTGACGAGAAGAGACGCGAACACGATGACGTAGGCCACGCCCGTGCCGAACCTCACGGCGCCGCACGTAAAAGCTGTGGGCGCGGCCGCGAACAACGCCGCCACCGCTGCGCACGCAAAGAGTCCGAACAACAGCGTTTGCCCGAGCAGAAGGTGCCGCTGGCTGGGCGCCCGGCGGCTCGCCCCCCATACTACGAACGCCTCGAAGCCGCCTATAATGACCATGCTCACGCATGACAGGGCCAGGATAGGGACCGCCCAGGACTCAGCCCGCAGCAGGCCGAACTTTGAGGCCGCGACGACCTGCGGGACGGTGGTGGCGTTGACGGGCCGCGGAGCCGGCGCCGGGGCGCGCAGTGCCGGGGCGGGCGCGGGGCGCGGTGACGGCCGCACCGGGATCACGAAGTATTCGGTGCTCATCTCGAGACGGTGCGCCTCGGTCCGCGTGGGTCGCTTGGGCGGTTCGGGGTCGCGAGGCGGGCGCGCATTGTCACGCGACTCGTAATGCTCGTCGTAGTCGGGATAGACGTCGTCATCGGCGTCGGCGACACGGTCGGGTGCACCGCGCGGCGAGTAGGGAGCGGGCACGCGCGGCGCGAGGCGGTCGCCGAAGCGGGCGGCGTGGGTGCGGGCGAGGGCGGCGAGCAGCGCGGCCAGCAGCAGCGCACGCAGCCGGGCCATGCCTGCGCGCCGGCCGTCAGCGCGCCGCCCACCGCGCTGCACCTGCTGCGCACATTCGTACTCGTCGTCTCGGCTCTGGAAGTGACGAGTGTGTCATCGGTTGCAGTTATGCGGGCGAGTGAGCCGCGACCCCGAGATAGCCGAACAAAGAATCCGCCAAACCGGTTGGCGGTCGCGCGGCTCGGGCACCCTTAACTTTGCTGATTTTGTATTCTTTGTTTTTTTGTTTTATTTACAGCCGCGGCTCCAAAGAATCAAACGGCCGAGTAATTTTGTTTCGCTTGTCCGTTTCTAAAAGAGGAAACGCACGTGTTTGGTTTTGCTTTAAATTTAATCGGCACATAATGTGAAATAATTTACTTATTTGATTCAAGTACGATGATATATCACGATGTCTTAAGTTCTTGAATATTTATAATAATTTTATAATGTAGGTACCTAAGTACATAAAATAATAATATTCAATGGATGCGTCTAAGCCCTAAGGCAATTCAACTAATTAATTATTTATTTCTGTCATTACGGGCACTTATAAATTTATTACGTTCTATTAGTAACCTTTTTAATGGTGCTCATTGATTACATTAGCGTAGGCCGGAGGGTTTTTGCGGAGCGAGTTATATTGAGCGTGGCGTCTGAATGTGCTATGAAATTGTTGTCAGTACAAAAATAGTCATACGTGCAACATGCCAGTCACATAACACGCCCGCCATGGGGCAACGAACGTATTAATCCTCATTTCTCATCCCTAAAGGCCGATGTTATACTCGGACTACTCGGCAACGACTTCTTCGTCGTTCCTATTAAATTCCTTCTATGGCCGTACTAAAAGTAGTCCTACACAGTACAGGTGTGACACATCACACAAGTAATGATAATTTGTCTGTGTATGTGTATATATGTATTTTTTAACATTAGATTTAGGTTTACCTGATGGAAAGCAACTGCAGTCGCTTATGGAAACTTGCGACTGTTACTTTACGACTTGGAAAAAGGATAAGGGATTAGGTCAGTTAGGCCACTCATAAACTCACTCACTGAACGAAACACGCACAGCCGTTTCACGCCAGTTTTCAGTAAGGCCGAGGTATCACTCCGGTTGAGCCGGCTTGTTTGTGCCGAAGCATGGCTTCCACGGCAATGAGCATCCGTATTATGTACTTGAGATCGGAAATTTTTTCATTGGTACAACTACACGCCTCCCGGGTTCAAACCTGCACCCTCTTGACTGTGAATCAATAGGTCTTACCCACTAGGCCAAGCGTTCATTAGAAAAGTAGCAGTGCTGAAATTAGACGCAAGTGCTCGAGAGACATGAGTTTGCCCATACATAACCCAAAACTAAAATATACTAAAATTTATTTAAGTAATTCTCCCAATTTTTTTTTCTTATATTTTATGCGAAGGGGTTTATGCGGCTACAAATATAATTCGTTGCTTATGGCAGTTAAAGATAGTGCCTAGAGATATCGTAATATATCAAGGTATTAAACAGGGATAAAATAGTGTGCCGGCGCAGGCTGAAGTATACTAAGCATCGGATGCCGTACAAGGGAGCTTCTAATTCTAGTCGGGAATCGGGATCGGCGCAACTTCGCGAATAAGATCGTGACTTAAACCGCTTATCCGAATCAAACTACGTACATGGCGCTTATTGTAGACAGATTTGGTGCTAAGCTAACGGTCTGCAGTTCCCGAGGCACGCCGGCAGTCGGTCTCGCGATAGACACCAACGGTAATTACCTACTGAATGACGGTAAAAGTCAAATTTCGTTCATGTAACTCTATACAGAATTTTAAGTGGCCCCAACACGCGGCGTGTGCTACAATTTTTTGCACGTTTACATGTAATTATAGATTTCACTTTTAATTTTATTGCGTCTTCCTATCTTAATATATAACTACTATTATTTTATGGCGGTTTCTCCTATCGTTTTTCAAGGTTTATGAGCTCATGAGAACGCCAGACCTCTCTCTGTATGGCTCGGAGTGTAATCTTATTTAACCACATAATCGGTCGCGCACTGCCCAGTAAGTAGTAAGTGGCAACAATTACTTTCCATATACACACTAAGACAATTTAAATAAAAGAAACAAGACGCAAACGTGGACGCAAGAATTTAAATAGGCTCAAGCCAATAAAGGCAGACAGATCTTTCGCTTACCCGCGCCAGATCTTAACGTATTCATGCGACTCGGCTCTTTTGGCCTGAAACGTCTATAGGCATGATTTAATCTCGGTCCATTCCCTCCGAACATGCTATTAGAGTCGCCTTATATGTCCTTTACCTAGATATGCCTCGTAGAGACTACGGCGAGTCCCGCCTTAGCATTGTTTGTTTAATGGTTTTTGTGATAGAAAGCTTTTATTTATATTAGGATCTTTTAACATTTTTTGGAAATCCCATGATGGGCTCTATACTCTAACAAACTATTCTATAGTTGTTATTAATTGAGATTGTTAAATAGAGACAACCAAGAAATCTTGCATCTGGTATTTGTGAAAGCTGTAGCGACTAGCGTTGATATTTATTGGTAATTGTTGAGTGTTAAAGCGTATTGGCGTGGCGTGGAAAGTCAAAGTTTTCTATTAGGCAACGTGATAGGTGAGACAATAAGACCTAAGGAAACAGAGCGTTGTCATGTGCGGCGGCGCGTTGTAAAAGTAACAGCGTGAATATTCTGGGTGAAACTCGGTTGAACTGATTGGCGAGCGCCGGCCGCCGGCTGACTGTGAGCCCCACACATTCCGCTCCATCTGATACTGCAGATGATTAAGTGCTCCATACCTGCACCTCTTAAGCCCAGTTCACATGGATATCCTAGATACCCATGTTAGGTTAGGTTACACGTACAGCGACAAAAGTCAATTCAGATATGTTTTTAAAAGGGTCGTTATTAAAAAAGGTAAACATAATGTTATGGTCTATTATCATATATTTTGTAAAGAGGTCTTTTCACAATAGAGATCTAGAGCTCAGCTTTCCTGTTTAGCCTTGACTATTCTATATTTACTGCTATTTAATCAGCCATGTTTGATGAAAATCTGAACTCTACCAAAATTATTCCTTTAGATCTCTCTGCCATATCAAAAATCTGTGTTTGATATACCTAGTATATTATTAAGTAGTATTTCTCACAGATTTGCGTTTTGCCCATTAAGCAAACGGTAGGGTTACGTTCCTATTTCCTGAACCGCACAAAGAAATACTGTTACATAAATTGTCGTGCCCATCATGCCATGTCATGAGAGTTGAAACTTACAAAATACTTACGAACTCTGGAAGTACGTAACAGATGTAAATTAAATTGGCCCTAATAGTTATTAGAGGTGTGTTGGTCACGTGCAATTTCTGATAGATATTTTTTTTTATTAAATTTTTTATATCATAATTTCTTATCGTGTTTGAAGAACAAGAGATATACTGCGTCGTGTTCACCACGATGCATGATGTACCGACAAACCGTAATTTGTGGCCTGTCGGTCGTTTAAGGGATCATTACCGAGATCGCCGTTTAAATTTATGACCAAGGAAGAGATTTCAAATGATCCCGTGAACTATCATACAAATGGCGTCGTAAAATTGTTCGTATCACAATAAATATTGTTGGACGTTATGACTGTGGTGGGCAGATAGAGCGTAGATAGGGCTTAGGTGTCGCAATTTTATGTCGCTTGCACCAATCAAGTTGGGTGTACGAGGGATTTTATATTCCTGTTGAATTTGCAGCAGTTTATCACACTTTGAATATTTTGCACTGCTTTTTTGTTTTTTTTTTAAAGGTAACGAGAGTACGGTAATTTTTCTTTTATACGAGTACGTGCTATACTGTCACGATATAGATTGAGGTCTATTTATTCTTCTCCAACTTTTATAAAGAGGAGGATATAATTATATTATAACTTCGCCGTTTGTATGACGATTTTCAAAAATCATTTGCAGTAGTAACTTAGTATAAAAAATATTAGGAGGTAAAGTAGTATTTTTATACTTAATATAAAATATAAATATTTTTTATAATTAGTCTATATCTTAGTATTTCAAGCATATATGGACGCTGTTAAGCATTTAGCTGTTATCCAAACAAAAATAAGATTTTGAGTCCTGAATGCAGTATTATTCCTTAAGGTCGAAGAATAACACATTTATAACTCAAATTCAAACAATTTTTTTTTGTTAGATAACACACAAATGCTTAACAGTGTCCATATATGCTATACCAAAGATCGAGATTTTGTACCTGGTTGTACCCTGGTTCTGAAGGTGCGTTCGGAGATTTCGGTGTTGTCAGTATAATACCCATTTATTAAATTATAATTAACTAGAGGTCGCCTTGTGGTCGATAAACAAAAGATTATTTCGTGTATGATTATCGTGTCATAATATAATTTATTAATAATAAAATTTCATGATTTTACATCTACGCGTCTTTCCTTAAAAGAAGTACAAAGTTTTCGCTCGCGTGTTAATATTTATGTCTAAATACTATTAACAAAGCGATAATTACAGTTCCTGTTTGGGTACCTACAAATAAAGGTCTTGTACCTTGGTTCGTTTATAATTTTTTTTAAAAATTAACTCGAGCTTAATACTAAAACTGTTTGGTTTTTTTCTGCTATTGTAGGTATATTATGCAATGTGTAGATACTATACCTGTCTAATCATTGACACAGAAGTAAAAGGTTGTTACATCCGATGACGGCTAATAGCGGTGATACGAATACGAAAGTGTTAGTTCATCTTGTTATTACACTAGACTGATTACCAGTTACTACTGTGACATATACTTAACAGTTACAGTAACTGGATAGTAATGTTTTGTTACTTTTAAGTAATTTTTATTGTCAGTACTCATGTAGGTTGGGTATTTTTTAATCAACTTGAGCTAGGAGGTTCTCAGTTTGATTTGTATGTGTGTATGGTTTGATTTGTATGCGTGTATGGTTTGTTTGTATTGTATGTTTGTCTGCGATTATCTTTTCACGTACGTGATTTTTTAATGATATGTAAAGGGCAAGCGAGCACACGGGTTTCGTGATGGACACTCGTGACATCCGAAGAGTCGCAAGTGCCTTGCTGGCGCTTTTGAGGGAATAGGGAATGGGAATAGGTATAGGGGATTAGGGAAGTTGGGCCCCCTCCAAACTCTCTCACTGAACGATACACAGCACAATGCCGTTTCACGCCAATTTTCTGTGAGGCCTCTCTCTCTCTCTCTCTCTCCGGTCGAGCCGGCCTATTCGTGCCGAAGCATGACTCTCCCACGGCAATTAGCATCCGTATTACGTACTTGAGATCGGAAAAAGTCTCATTGGTACACACCTCCACCCGGGTTCGAACCTCCCACCCTCCTCGAGTGCGAACCTAATGTCTTACCCACTAGGCTATGACTCAGAGGATTTCAATGTGGTTTTTAGCTAGTTTATTAGGTGTGCGTATTGTTTCAGGTCACAGAGACTGATAGCTAATCCAGCCTATCATTAGCCGTAGCACTTTATCAACTCACCGATCAAAGGCGAATATTGGCGAACAGAGCGAGAATGCCCACTACACAATCGTACTCGCCTGTTATCCTCTGTATTCGCCGATTAATAATAGAAGATATAAAGAGAAGCTGTAAGGGATGAGTCTCTACCTTTTTCGTTTTTAATAAGGCATATTATAGTCGCCAAAATATATATATTTTTAATGTAGCTTTTTTCCTTTAGTATTATTGCATAAATTTTTAAAATCTTCTGTATAAGTCTACTCTTTATATTAAGCGGTAAAAGGTGACCGGTTTTTTAATCCTCGTCTCTTATTACCAATTTACCGTTAAATTATATGTAAGTATATGTCACAGATGGACAAAAATATACTACATGCCAGTATACACTAGGTTGTGAACCTTCTTTTTAGGGTTCCGTACCCAAATGGTAAAAACGGGATCCTATTAAGGACTTCGATTTCTGTCCGTCTGTCTGTCTGTTCGTCTGTCTGTCCGTCCGTCTGTCTCCAGGCTGTATCTCAAGCACGGTAAATTTTCACAGAATAAGTATTTCTGTTACCACTATAACAAACAAAATAAATTAAATATTTAAAGGTGGCTCTATTTGTTAATATTTGTTGTATTCAACAAATATGTTTTCTGCGTTTTCGTTCTATAATAAGATGCATAATAACAACTATAAATTCGACATATTCGTCATCAGCGGTCGGCGGAGTAAGTAGGGTGCTTGGTTGCTTGGTGCTCCCACCAACGTATTTTCATTTTATGACTTTGTTTTATACATTTTTACGTTTTTATAATTTTTTACTTTTATAAATTTAAAATTTTATTCTACATTTAAAACTTTCTATAATTCGTTTATCCAATTTTTGGCACGGGCACGGAACCCCTCGTGCTCGATTCAAACTCGCTCTTGACCGGTTTTTAATTACCTGTGCTACTATCTATGAACAGCTAGAATCCAGTTTTTATTTATTTAGTATGTAATTATAACTTTCCAATAAATAACGTTTCAATGGAAATGTTGAAGCCGTCTCTGCTATCAAGTAAAAACTCTTATTATCATATTTTTATGGACGTTGTGCGTACTGCTGGTGCATTGACCTAGCAAGAACCGTTTGTATTACAAAATTTTGTTGAAAACGCGATAGTGATCTAATCCATCAATAAACCCATTAATATGATCGGGATTAGATGATTGTAGGTATAACTGTGGTGTTAGTATACTCAAAATTATATTGCCCAATTGCCCAACCCGGCTTTGGAAATTATAAGTTTCCTTTAATATACATACACGAGGTAAAAGAATGTATACCTATATCTTTATATATATAATTCTTCTGTGAGTGTGCATGTCCCTGAACTTCTCTTAAACGACTGGACCAATTGTGATGAAATTTTTTGTGTGTGTTCAAAGGGATCTGAGAATGGTTTAGATTCAGAAAATAGCTCGTCAGGACAACGTCTGCGGGGTCAACTAGATAATATATAAAGTCACGGTTTGTATGGTAGAACTAAAAAAATACTTATATATTTTATTTTGAGATGACACCTAAATAAAGCTTATAACAAGGCGGATCCAGGGGAATTGAATAGCCACGAGTTATGGACTGAATCCAGAAATTTATAACCTAGGTGGATTACTAGCTATAGTATATATATAAAGTTTTTAAGCCACGAGTCTGTGACCCTCCTTTGGGCGCCAAAGATAGATCCGCCCTAGGCCACTAATAAGAGGGCCCAAGACCTATGATTTGTAAACTTGGTAACCAGGACACAGTTACAATATTGAATAAAAAATCTTCAAAATTATTGTTTCATATTATGATAATTTTTTTTATGATTACTAGGCACACAATATATTAAAATTTGTCAGTAAAGGTTATAGGCAAATTAAAGAAATGGCTGTAATGAAATCTAAAAATCTTTTTTTTTCTTTGATATTTAAGGGGCAAGTGAGCAGACGGGTTGTCTGATGGAAAACAACTGCCGTCGCCCATGGAAAATCGTGACATAAGAGTGATGACATATACAGAGTCACAAGTGCGTTGCCGGCCTTTATGAGGGAATTCGGAATGGAAATAAGGATAGGAGATAAGTTATGGAAGTTGCGCCACCGGCAAACTCACTCACTGAATAAAATCCAGCACAACGCCTTTACACGCCCGTGTTCTATGAAGCCGTGGTCCACTCCGATCGAGCCGGCCAATTCGTGCCGAAGCATGGCTCTCCCACGGCAATGAGTATCCGTATTGTGTACTCGAGATCGCAAAATGTCTTATTCAGACTCACCTCCACTGGGGTTTGAACTTGCACCCTCTCGAGTGCGAACCAAAGGCCTTATGATTGCGTACATCTCTCAACTTGGTACTTGGTAGAGTTACTTCCCAAGCATCAGAAATCAGAATGGAGTAATTCATTCAAATTCATTCCATAATAAGAGTTTTTTTTTAATTTACTCAGGAATGTTTGTCTTATTATAAACACCTAAATAATAAACCATATTAGAAAATAACTTCTCAGAAAAAGGTAAAAGAAGCTTAGGTCATAGGTTATGATGCCGGGTCTCTAGTCTACTTACGATCTCTATCTTATTTTAAAAGTTAATTGAATTAATTTTTCATAATTAATTATAAAAAATATTTGGTATTAAATTGTTACTGTAAAAAAACTTACGAAAATTTTTCTTCAGCACTCCGGAATGTCCAGTCAACAAACACCTCTATTGACGATGAATATAATCCAAAGTAATGTTCATATTTACATAACGTGTTCACAGACGTGCGCGACCTGCGAAGGTTGAGGACTCACTAAAAGAAATACGAATTTCTCTGTGTCCGTCATGCGTGAAAGATGCACGTGCTCGATGCGCGGGCGCATCTCCGCTGTGAACGTAGAGTTGGCTAGGGCTGACACTCACATACGGGTATCTTTTTCGGCACACTCTCTTATTACAAGCGGAGATGAGTATTTGCTAACCCTGAAGCCTATTTTCATACTTTAGTATAAAAATAATGTCAAAATAATATCAAATGCCTGATTGTGCCGTATCATAACACATTATCTTTAATTTACTATGCGGGTAACAAGTTTTTTATACGCTAGACAACTTATGAAATCCGCAAAGATACTATGTAGGTAGGATTGTTGCTTTGAACAAAATGTTATGTTGTTTCTAGCGACATAAGCATTAACTCATCGACTGACGTTGACAAATTTCTTCTTTAACGCAGGCGTTTAATGCAATGCCTAGGTTACCGGGTGCGTTGAGGAATGTATAAAATATTATAAATATCATTATTCATTACATACTTTGCCTAGGTAATTTATGGAATGCCTAGGCATTGCATAGAATGCCAAGAGTTCTCCCAATAATGTGTAAAATAAACTGATCTTAGACTACGTTAGTATGTTTAACGGGTTGGATTTTGAATCGAGTTGCCTGAATTTGAAGGCTACGAAACTGAAGGGCGATTAAAGGTATGAATTTAACATTTAAAATTTTCGGTTGCCGAAGCCAACCAA
>JAOTAV010020209.1:0-23335 GCA_026546445.1 Cyclargus thomasi
CTGCTTTGCTTGCACGTGTTTTGGATCGTCTTCGATTTCTACCTATTCAAAAAAATGGATCAAAGAACCTGTATCAACTCGTATAACTCCATGTATAGGTACAGTCGAGAAAAATGTGATTGCCCTGTCTCTCAGGAATATTCATACATCTCTCTATCAACAGCCACGTTCGTTAGTCAACGTCCCAGAATTATAGATAAACTTAGTATAGCCCCGAGACACCAATTTTGAGACAGGCACGTACGTACGTACGCACGGTAGATATGGGTATTTACTGGGTATGTGCCCATTTCTAGACACCATACAATAAACGTCAGAAAAAACATAGGGCCAATTTTAACAAATACTGATAAGTGCCGGATAGACTATTCGGAACGATATGTTATGGATAGAATATAGAGTACTTATCAGTGGTGAAACAGGCCCTTAAGGAAGTGAACTATGATTGTATAACAGTTAGCTAAAGTTGTAAACTGCACAGGGAATTCTACCTAACTCTCTAACTTCTGAAGGGAACATAAAGCTTATTTAGCCGTGTCACGAAGTCGTGGAGTTAAACGCGAATCCCGTCAACCTGCCTCGTGCTCACTGCAGGAAAATTAGAATACGATCTACAATAATAGTGATGTGTCATAGTAAACATCGATATTTTTAAAGTTTGTCGATAGTCGATACAAATCAGATGTCTGAAGTAAAAAAATTGAAATGTTTAAATTAAATTAACAGGTATCTTACCGCTAAATTTAAATGTGACTGCAAACAAAAATAAATCAGGTCATTACTTAAAGGCGAATAATATGTTACATAACATAGCAGCCATAAATTTTTTGTCGACAATATTTATTTTTCCTACACGTCTTTACAGTACAATATTTTTAAACGTTTAAGAACATACCCGATGTTAACAAGTTAAATATTCATGATTCACTTTATGATCATCACTTTGAATTGCATGCATAACCAAAATCAAAATAATAATGCGGACACTATACTTAATATTATACTGTGTGTGACATACCAACATGCAACTGCTACCATATTTGTCGAGTTCTTTGCCTTGCTCGATTTGTATGGATCTCCGCAAGTCAGGGCTGTTTGGCATGTAATTTGCACCTAAATATTATCATAATACTTTGAATTAGGAATAATTAATTAATTTTTTTTTCGATTATTGTTATTATCTGTTTTCATTAAGCCTTCATTTGGCAATCACAAGTTTTATCGATGAAAAACTATAGTAGAGCACATCACTAACGCTCAAACCAATTTCGTCCCGTGTGAAGTCGCGTTACTATCCCCGTTGTCGATATTGCGCCCGACTTGCTAACTACACTAGGGTTGTACAACGTACAATGTAGATTTCTTAATGTTTTTATACAAATAGCCGTAGATTAAAACTATTTCGCCTCTTTCAGGGCACAGGGCAAAGTACTGGAGGTACTTTCATCAAATTTCATTCAAAACGATTTCAACGTGAGGAAGTATCAGAATAGCAGTATGGATTCATAATAACAAAAACTAGCAAGTGGCAACCCTATGTCTTCCTTAAAACGTTTTGCATCCGCTCCATGTGTTTGTACTTCGTTTTATAATGTTCATCCTTGTTCCAGCATCTTGCAATATACCAGAAAAACATTATATAACATGCCGCTTCCTAGTAAGTACTGTAAGAACTTTACCTAAATACATAAAAAAAGTTATCCGTTGGTGTGTCTGTTTGTCTATCAACTGTCAGTTTATATGTTACCTCTTAAAGTTTTAACCTATGAAAGCATTACACTTGGCATACTAAGGATAAAAAATGATAAATGATAGTTGCTCTTCCAGGGAAACCTATGATTTCTGGATAAAATTTGCTTTCAAATCGAGTCTATTTATAAAACCAGGTTAAAAGGTTCGGTGTGAGGTCAACCAAACTCTACCAAAATAATAGAGTACGCGTCACCATTAAATTAGTTAACATGATAAAAGCTTGGCGACACACATTTAAGAATTGACTACAGAAAGATGCCAATTTTCCCTCCCTAAGTAGTGACTATCCTTTATACATAAAAAAATCGTGTCACTTTGTTTGTCCGCGATAAACTTCTAAATTATTAAATTGATATTAGATTTTATTGGAACCCCTATGACCTATCTTATTTTCAGGACTGCGTTTATCTGTCAGGTAACACTTAAACTATCCTACCCTTATTAAAGATTTTCGACGTGCAAAAAAAAACGGAAAATAAGGACGATTGTGTTGTTATGTGTTTTACTGAACGATGTGGTACTTTATGTTCCATTTTTAAATAGCTACACTTTAATTCAGCCTGTACCTTAGGTTTTAAATTCGAAATTGGAACGGGGTAGATTCCTATTGTCTATTGGTCCACTTTTAAAATCTAGATTTTCGAGTGAATACTATAGCAGCTTTTCTAAACTCGCCCTTTTTATGTTGGGGTCTGCTTCACCATTTCCTGATAAGTGAGAGCTATCTCTCACTTATCAGGAAGGCTTACCACAACTTATTTGACGGATTCTCCATACTTCATACGTCAAGTGAGTTATGGATAGCCTATACGGCACTTATTAGGAAATGCTGAAACAGCCCCCCTAGATAAGTGGCAAGCGATTAACGTTTACGATAATCACTTCGCTTGTTTTGTATGGGATTGACATATTCGAACTCGACTAGATCACGTGACTTTTCGTTCGTCTATCTCAATCCCATACAAAAACATGTCAAGCGATTATCGTAAACGATACTCGCTTGACACTTGTCTACGGGGGCTGGTCGTTATTGTTAAACCGAGATTTGTTTTCAAACAAACAAGAACTTATATAATTTCGAAAGGCATCATCACTCTTCACGGTTATCTGAAGGAAACTCAACACCTCGACGAGTAATAGATAACACCTAGACTCTAGAGTATTGACATATTTTACGTAATAAACATTATGTAAACCTACAACTTATTTTGTATGGGGGACGTGGCATTACATAAAGTCTAAGCAAGACTGGCCTGTACGTTCAATCGATTTCCTCTTTTTCCGAAATAGGTCAGATAGAGTACCAGGGAGTAGAAAGGGTTGGAAAAGTACGAAATAAAAGCGTGTCAGGATCCCATTATGCTAGTAAGAATTCTCTGCTTTATATGGTCCAAAGTCCAAACCACGAAGTTTTTGTATTGACGATATTAGTTATGAAGATTTGTGACTCGTTTTATGACGTGGACTATTTCAATCCTAGAAAGCTCGGACGTTGCCGCCCCCTAGGACACTGCCACCCATTTGGTCAAACTTTATAGGACCTCTAGCGGTCACTTGCGTAACTAAAATTGCCACATAAAAATTTACGTAGTCGAGTATCGACAAATACTATTAAAACTTATAAAACTCACGGTAGAGCTACTGGTATCGGTGAGTGACTGTGATTACAAATAGATGCAACTTTGTATTTGTATTAGAGTAACATCGGAAAAACCTTTTGCCGTGGGAGATCCATGCTTCGGCACGAATGGACCGGCTCGACCGGAGTGATTTGTGCTGTGTGTAAGTTTATCGGTGGCCCGACCTCCCTAATCCTCTATTCCTATTCCCTCCTTTAGGAGGGAACAGGAATAGAGGCCTTTAGGCCAGCAAGGCACTTCCCACTGTTCAAATGTTGCGAGTGTTCATGGGCGACGGCAGTTGCTTACCATCGGGTCGGGCTCGCTTGTACACTAAAAATATCAACCTCACAAAAATTATCTTAACGAATAATATAAGCGTACAAAACGTAAGTTTGTATTTTCGGCGTATTAAGGACATGCACATGATGCACTCAGTAAATTAGGCGACCGTTTACAGTTCTGCAATGATTGCGACTAAATATAGAGAACGTGTCACCAGCCACGAATTAGTGAGGTCATCTACAAATTAATCACCAGTTTATTTGAATAACCAAACAAAGGGATATCGATTTTCGTCGAAAACGAATAATCACAAACGAGTTGGCTAGATCTATCTTGATGAGAATAAACAATTGTGTAAAAAAAAAACAAACGTCACAATTTATAAAAGACCCGGAATTTTCTGTTCGGAAAGTTCTGTTCAAAAAAAAAGTTAAGCGACATCTCATCAGATACGTGCCTTCCCGTTACGTGAGGGTCATTGTTTTCGATCGATCGGCGATTCCGATCGCGGGCCGATTCACCGAAATAATGGTCTAGCGATTACATCACCGCGCGATTGCCGGCTAATTCGAGGATTCGCCGCAAACGAACGTGCACGTGCTTGTGACTGACTTTTGCTACAACAGCTGTGTAAGTTTATTTGCGGTAATTTAAAGACAACCATTAACCTTATAAAGATAGCCACGTCTGCAGTTATTGGTGAATAATATGTGAGAAGTTTTCAGCTTTCCTCAAATACTTACCCAACAAAAAAGGTCTATCGGCTATCGGATCATAGGCACGTATACACTGTTCAAAAACAGTAAAAAGCAAGCAAAAAAACATACCGTGACTTTAGAATAAAGTAACCTACCTACCCAAACGAGGTATTCTAGTTTTTTACTCACACTGAACTCACTCAAGATGGTTTTTATATAAGCGGTAAAGAAAAATGTTAGGATATCTTATAATGTTTCATTATAAATTCTAGGTCGTAAAGTAAAATACCATCATTTGAGTTATCATTATAGAAAAACAGTTTATGGTAAGTAAACTCATTAATATAGTAATAATAAAGTAGGTATCGCAGAATTCGAATCGGGAACTTGAAACATTTTACTGGCCGGAATACGTAATAGCAAAGATATTCTAATAATTTCTACACAACATACTATGTTATTGCAAATTATTGTGATATTAAATAGCGTTAATAATAAAACATTTAACAGTTCTTTGGAAATCGCGCACCTAGTCATATCTGTTTATAGCAATCGCAATCACGATTGACGAATCATGATAAATCCATGCTAATATTATAGAAGTGTGTCATGTCTTTCTTGATGCCTAAAATTAGGACATATTTGTTATCCCGAAAAAATGTACGGAAGTCAAGCAAATAAAAATTGAGTTACTTTCAAGTCACTAGAAAGGAATTAGGACATACTTGTTACCCCGGAAAAATGTTCGGTATTTATGCAAAAAATTGAGTTACTCTGAAGTCCCTAGGAAGGGATTACGACATACTTCTTATCCCGGAAAAATGTACGGTATTCAGTATTCACGCAACAAACTAATTTTAGCACAACGGAGTTGCGGGTGACATCTAGCTTTTAATATTGTCTATAATTGATATTCATTCAATATAAATATAATCTGTGGTAAAATAATTGATGAATGTCATCCAGAACTAAACAACTTAAATATTAATCGACCAAGACGAGAAAATTAAAATTTCAACAGTAGTTCCGCCAAGTTAATCAAAACAAAACGAAGAATTAATCTTCACGACGCAATTGTCACCATAACCAATCACTTATAGCGACGTTGGCTGTGGCCAATCAGGAATTTTTCATTGACATTGTCGGACGTAGGTACAGAAATACCTAGATTAGACATGGTACCTAGAATTTACAAATATCGACCGATACTAAGGCCTTACCTTTTCCTGTTTGGCCTAATAACTATAACCTAATATAACTAGGTTTTATTTACTAGATCTATTTTTTGTCGGGCCGAAATAACTCGTTCTCGGTTGATGATATTCATAAAAATATTTAAAATGTGTTTAGCTAATCCAGATTCACCGTCCTTTTCTGTCGCGTGACGTTTTCAATTTTCCAGAAAAGGACCGCGAATGTTTGTTAGTTAAGTTAAACATCGTTTAAACATTTTTATGCATAAAGGGTGTTATAACGTTGCTAATTACTACCGAAATGATCATAAAAACAAAACCGTCAAACACAATTACACATTCGCCGAAACCCCATCAAAACCTCCATCATAATCATAAACAACGCATCAAAATTGATATCTCAGCTCCGTTACTTTTAGCTCGGCAAATTGAGTTAAGGCCCCGTTACACATCGCCCGTCGCCCCCAATTGACCCGGGGAATCCCGGAGGTGCAATGGGATACGCCACCGCAATATATCCTACGGAACCTTTTCAATAACAAGCTCCTAGCCCCGATAAATTTCAACCTGAGATGTTTACCGAGGTAAAGGTTAAAACAGAAGCGCGGGCGGACATCAGATATTTTGACCAATATTTAAATATATATTACTGTTAAAATATGATACGAGGCGATATCGGGTGATGAAAACCAAAACCTGGGTTTTGAACTCAATTACCTAACATCAGTGTGATCATAATTTGTGGATAAAGTCTTGGTGGCCATCGTGGTTATCTATCGTCGATTTATAATATTATAAACATTAAAGAAAACTAATTTTCCAAAGTACAGTTTTCAGAAAGCCAGTTATATAATAAATGCATTAGTCCAAAATATGCCCTCTGTTCTCGCTGCAGCGTCAGTGGCAGCTCTAACTCAGTTTGAAAAACTGTTCACACGAGGCAAATATTCAGCCAACGCTAAATTAGAGGCCAGTATTAGCCGCCAGTGTTTGCTTCATGTAAGCTATACTACTTCTAAACTTTATAGCCCGTAAGTAAACTTTAAGTCTCAACACTCTTTACTTTGTCTCTACTTAATATGTTACAGCAACCACTTTTCTAGTTGTAATAATAAAAGTGCATAAATAAGCGTCTTTAATAAACAATGAGTTTTATATCGGGCTGGGTCACCGCTGCCCCGAGCTCAGAACTGACATCTCATGAATTTCTTATTACGCGGGAGCTAGGGAGCCGTTGCAAACTTTTCTATGAAACAATGTTATACGATTATTATAGTATTAAGAAACAAAATCAAAAATTAAATACTTTCAAGTGCCTACTCATTTTATTTTACGTTGCCGATACTTACTGCTTAACATTTCGAAGAGTCTCTAACTCTCTACCATAGAGTCGAGATTATTAACATCATTTTCGACTTATAAAAAGCAATTTATGTAATCTAGCTAACTAGCTTATATACAGCTAGTCGACAGAAAATTTTGTTAATTTAAATTTCATATAACTATAAACCCTCTCACAAAATCCAATGATAAGAATTCTTAACTTATAGTCTTTTAAAAGAAAATCTAGAGAACACGTATTCAAACCGTAACATATCAATTGAGTCACTCGAATCGCCTAGATTGCGTCTAGGTATTCTATTAGGTCTATCAGGTCTAGTTTAGTATTCTCTGTGTCCTAACCTATTTCATACGCAATTGACATGTAGAGGGCGAATTATTAATGTAGCTGATAGTTTGAAACTCAACTGACATAACTACAACTAGTTACATTTGAAATTTGAATATTTTCAAAGTCTGAAGGGCCAAAAGCTTTATTTTTTTAATAAATATCAACTTACAGTGCACACATACAAGAATCAAGGCTTTATAATAACAGCTGTTAAACATTACGCTAAGTACGTTTACGTTCTCAGTAGCTTAAAATTCACACACTACATTTTATTTTTCTTTTCTATACAAATAGTTCTCAAATACGGAGCTACAGCTTGTATGTTGAATTAATTAAAATACATCTTCGTATACAGTAAGAAAAAAAAATTCAATGAATCCATCTGGCCGCATGCCCACTCGATACAACTAGCATTTTGGAATAATTCCAACCAGATCTTTCTACGTACGAGATGTAATTTTTAAGCTTTTACTTCTGTCCATAAAGTAGAGCAGTATTTAGTGTCCAATCAATCAATAAATTCCTCGGCAAATTTGGAGTATTAGCAGCAAGTAGGTCGATTTTGACGCAAATATTAATCAGGCGAATTGAACTACATGCAATCACTCAGCTGGAAAAACGGGAGAGAACATACAGATTTTAGCAGGTGCGCGATGCCAGTTTCTCCTTATAATGGGACTTTATGATTTACGTAACTATACCACCAATCTTTTGTTACGCCACTGGTCTCCATCTTTTTGTCGTGGGAGAGCCACGATTTTTCATGAATCGGACGGCTGGACCGGAGTCATATCATGGCCCCACAGAAATCTAGCGTAAAATCGTGTAGCTCTGTATTTCGTTCAGTAAGTGCGTTTACCGAAGGCCCACTCCTCATTTCCTGTGCTTTTTCCTGTTGCAATTTCTAGTAACGCACTTGCAAGTTGCAATACTTCTGATTTTGCAAGCGTCAATGCGTAATAGAACTTGCTTTCCATAAAAAAAACATACTTCCATAGTCATAAAAAATCTATACTTCCATAAACACTATTCTAGAGATTCGATATACGAGAATCGCAACACTAGTTAGAAATCAGTTCTCAGTGTGCACTTATTTTCCGCGCGGCGGAAATCGTCTATATATAGCGATTTTCCCATTAAGATTATTGTTGCGGTTTCCCTCACAACTTCAGTACATATAAACCTACAATGTAGTACTCGAGACTGTTTCCGTGTCGTTTCTGTTATTCTCATTCCTTCGTGTTTCGCTCATCTGGTTTAAAAAAAAGGAATCTACAATGTTTAAAAATTGTACTTCAGAATACCTATCTATATAATATATATCAGTCTATGGCAGATCTATGGCTGATAGGTTGATTCAATGAATATGTAACCCATCATGCTTGTATAGACTTTTGAAATAACCTAGTACTAGTAGATAATATCACAACAAATGCGCCATCAAACATGGCATAAAGCACCTAATTCGTTCATCACTGTCAGGGTATTTAAAAAAAAAACGTGTTTCGGAAGCGCGTAAGAATTCACTTACGCCCAATTACGCGCGTTTGGCCCCTGACGATTTATGGCCTGTAAAAGTTTAAAAATGGAACAGAGTCACTGACTCGGCGCCAGAACAGTGACGATTGTACAATGTACACACCTACGGGAATCCGCCCGGAACGGACGTATTAAAATTCATTATGTGTGATTGACACTAGATATCCACCCACTTGTTGACAGCGTCAAGCACTTTAGACTGATAATAAATCGAAACAAGTAAAAGTGGCACTTTAAAAAACTGGAAAACCCGTCTGATATTTTCACCCCTTCTTTAAGCCAAGTTTTTCTCACACGCATCATAATTACATATATCTAACGATATCTAGTAAGTTTTCAAGCTTAAATCAGCCAAGCCCTTTTAAAGCTTAACAATTATACAATACTAGCCTTTGCTTGCGACTTCGTCCGCGTTGATTTTTTCAGATTTTATTTTTTGAAATTTTCCTGATATTTTTGCGATAAACTGAGACCTTTCTAAAAAATGCAATAGCGTGGAAATCGGTTCGTGTTTTCTGAAGTTATAGCGTCAGAAAAGAAAACTCGACATATTTTTATATAACACATACTACCGAAAAACGTATATATGCTAACTACTTACGCAGTCGGCTTTTCCTCTGTTCGACCACTTTAGAATACTTGTAGCTCATCAGTCATAACTATAATAATTGATTAATTAATCAAATACGTATACGTACGTGTCCGTAAAAATGAAATCGTTAAATAAATAATTGGTTAATTAAAGGTCAACGTAGAACCTCATTAGAGGCTAGAGCGGATATGGTAAAACGTTGTAACCGCCAAGACCAGGAGTTGTGAGCTGCGGGTTGTATCGAGTTGTATATCCAACGCGGTTCAAGTTAAATCAGTTACTGTTATGTAACGTAAACCGTGGCATTTGAGGTTGGCACGCGCCAAGTCCAGGTGGACGAATAAGGGATTACACACACATTTTCCAATGTTTTTTTTTTAATTTAATATACTTCATTTTCATAATAAGCCAATTAAAGTATGAAAATGTATGCTCGCCATAGTAAAGCCATGAACAAGGAAAATTTACCAAATAACTTACAATCTTTAAAATCAAATTAAAATTCGTAGCTTGTAACAGCTATATGTAATGGTAGCTTTAGAAACATTTGAATATTATATAAGTACTGCTTGCTTGTTGGAAATAATAAACTATATCTACTTACATAAATGATTCAAGAAGTGTGTATCATGCCTTAAAGTAAGCAGCAGGTTACACGTTAGCAGGTGTAAAGTAATTTAATAAGAATTAGATAATTATAAGGAAATAAATTATTTTAACTATAAATTTCTACTAACACTACCTTTTATCTACTTAATTTTACTTTATACTAACGAAAGACTTAAAAACAATTTTCCATTAACAGTAAGAAGTTAACCTTTTGTTAAATGTAAAAAAATGTTTTGTTTGTTAATTTGATGTTTATTAATAACGCTAAAACCACTTAACGGACTTTGATGGAATTTGGTTTTCAGATATTATAGTATTAGCTGACTTTGATCGATCTCTTTTGTTCAGATTTTTTAAATAATATCTAAGAACGATTTACAGAACGACAGTCTAGTACTGTGGTAAGTACCTAAAGGACTTGAGTCACGGGTACCAGACAACGAAAATAAATTTAAGACAATACTAAATACATATTTAAAGATTTTAATACCAAACTATTGAAGATTAAATACATTATCAAGGATTGAATGCTCCGGATGAATTATTTCCACGCGGGCAAAACCAGGGGTGAATGCTATTCCGTAATCTAATTCTAAACTAAATACCAAAACCATAATGACACACTATTTTATTACACCAATAAACAATTCAGATTACAATTGTAATGAGTCTAATGAAGTTTATCAATTCAACTTGTTTCCTTTCAATTTGAGAATTTTCATTGTCTTTGAAACACTTTTCAATTAGTCTCAGCGAATAAATGAATTTGTTGAATGTTATTAAAGATTTATCCTTTCAAATGGACGGGGCGCGACGGTTGCTTTTTGTAGCGAAAATTAATTGAATATTATATTATGAAATCTCGACATCTGTAGCTCAGTTGACGAACGCGTTAGTAACTCAAGCCGGGGGGTCACTGGTTCGAATTCTGCCTCTAGTTACTTGAGGCTTACATTTATGTTATGATAGTACACTTTTAAACTGTGTTAGGGAAAAAGAAGCTAGTTTTGTCTACACAAAGTCAGCAGCTCTAACATGAGTTTGAGGCAATAACAAATGTCGATACGTACATTTTTAGTATGGAAATCTTAGTTCCGCAAGAAAACGCTAGAGGCGCTGTAATATTTTACCATACAAAAATTTACGTTGTCTCCATTGAGTCTCGACAGTTGCCGTGGGAGAGCCAAGCTTCGGCACGAACGGGCCGGATCGACCGGATGTTGTGCTGTGTTTCATTCAGTGAGTGAGTTTACCAGTGGCCCAACTTCCCTAATCCTCTATCCCTATTTTCTCATAAATGGCCGGCAACGCACTTGTAACTCTTCAGATGTCGCGAGTGTCCATGGGCGACGGCAGTTGCTTTTCATCAGGTAACCCGTCTGCTCGCTTGCCCCCTAAATATCATTAAATAAATACTATTGTTTCAATCTCGTGATAAAGCAACAGAACTACTAGCCTCCTAGCTAACTGATACTAAAGTACCATATGTCCTAGCTTGAAAATATTAGGATCATGTATCCCAGACTTTATTAAGCCCTTGTTTTTTCATTCTATGGGAACAAAACAGTATTCGCTAAGCAAACATGTGTGCGACATTCATAGTTAAAACACACGACAGACGAGAGACGCTGAAAGTCATGTGTTACATAAATGATCTTTACTCTTGTCATGATGTCGGATGTCTGGATATTTAATACTTGTACTCGTATGTGCCCACAACTTCGTTGCGCTAAAATTTGTTTATCACGCGGGAACCGTACATTTCCCCGGGATAAAAAGTATCCTTCATGTTGCCCAGACCTGATAGCTATGCAACAAAAAAAGATTTGTTTAAATCCGTCCAGTAGTTCCTGAGATTAGCACAGACAAACAGAATTTTCTTTGTCGTTATGTGTTCTATTACTATTCCTTAGCACCCCCACATTGATTATTTTGTAAAAATGTTAAATGTACAGATACCCCAACTTTACTTTTTTATTATATGAATAGATTTCATTACAATAAGCTTCCCAAACAACCTATTACCTAACTGAAATTTAAAAATGTTAAATAATATTATCTTGCCCTATAAGCAGCATTAAGGTCGTTACACACATTTCATGACATATAGACCCCTCCCCCCTATCACAGGTGGTCATATTTCTGAGACCTCCTAATAGTGTGACCACGCTTTTGCAAATTTACATCTAAAAATTGATATTGAAATAGTTTTTTCAGTTGCATAGCTCTTTTAGTTTCTAATTAAAAATGTAGAGCGAGGTCCGAGACAAATGAAATGAAACAATTGTATAATTTGTAACATATTTCCTCCACCTTGAGATACTTAATTGCTGAGCCTTCGATTTTTCCTCGCATTCTTTTTTACGGGTTAAAAATAAATGCGAAAGTGTCTTTTATGGTTTGTAATTCCTATACGCACTAATTGAGACCAACCGACCGACTTGATTTTCGGCCCAGACTTAGTTAAAAGAATAGAATGGGAAAACATAATTTTCCCAAAATATTCTTGTAAGCCCCCTTTGGGAACACAATGTTTTTCCAAGACGAAAAATAAGTGAGCTAATTTACTAATAAAAATCAAGTCGATTGGTTGCTTCTGTAGGGCGTGAAGGAAGGACAAACAAACAAACCTTCGCATAAAGTGTGGATTATACTTGTATAGAAATGTAGAGTTTGCGTGCTAAAACGTTACGTGATCCGGCAAAAGTGAATTAAGTGTTAGTACAGGTGGATTAACGGAGTAAAAGTATTTACACGACAACTGGCAGACTCGAAATGGTAATGCAATTATATTAGTGTCGGATTCATATTAGTAAAGTGTAGAGGAAGTATAGAAATATATATATATGAATTATCAAACTAGCGCGCTGGGAACTCTACCAAAAAAAATATTTAATTTATCGTCGGTAAAATACTACATCTGGGCACAAAAATTATCAATTCGATAGTTTCGTCGTATATTGCATAAAGGAAATTTAACTTATTAAACTTTCTAATTGTAGTAACTACAGGACGTTTTCGTGATTCCAAAAATCAGTCGTCTGCATACACCGCTTTTCATCAAAATTTTTATTTTTTCTTTAACATAACTCTTAAACGTTTTACTACAAACGTAAAAGTACATCTAATACTCCACCCAGTGTATCTCATTTAATTAATGTATTTCATTTAAATATAATATAGGAATTATAACGATACGGATCATCGTAATGTAGAGCACAAAAAAAAAACACACACGAGCAAAACGTTTCAAAACAATACACTATCACTCACCGGACTTGCGCTTCTCGTTCACGAGGACCAGGGACTTTGTCCTCTTCACCCTGAGGGACCGGCGGCGGATGGACCGCATCAGGGCCTCGGGCATCCGCGAGAACCGGGGCGAGTCCACCCTCTTCTCGGGCATAAAAAAGTTCTTCACCGCCAACATCGTTCACGACTCACTGCATATAATCCTTACGAATCACACTCGCATTTCCTACTACGCGATTTCTACTAAACGCTTCCTAATTCTGTGTTAATTTCTCAGTTGCCGTATAATTCGGTGCACGATTTCGTTAAGCCATATTGAAAGTCCAATCCAATTCTAGGAGCGCGGAGCACGTGCGACTGTACCGACCGCCGACCGCGGACTGACTGGGGCGCCAACGACTACGGACCGTGCATATTAGCCGATAACAATAATCTCTTATCAACATTATTAATCATCTACTAATATTTAAATCACATGCAAAAACATAATTATAACAAAAGCGTATTTTGTTACATTTTTAGATTGCTGGTGGTAGAGCTATGTAGAGTTTTCAGTAAATTGTGAGTTTTACTGGTGATTTAACTACTTAAACTAATAAATAAATAATGTATAATGCAACGCGAAAACGTTGGTTTTCCAGATCTGTAATTTTCTTATTTTTTAACGCAAATTCCTTTAATGTCATAATTTTTATTAAGTTTGAAGTCGTTTTAAGAGAGGTCTGCAATAAATTGGCAGAAACTTGCGTTTTTTGCTTACAGCTGACTCAGTTTTTTTTTTATATTTAAACTGTACAAATACCACGATTTGATTTGCTGTTCCATCCCACACATGATTCGTAGTGCGGGGTGAAATGCTTAAGTACCGTTTTTGAATTAGGCGTTTAACATTTTGTCAATAGGTGTGGTGTGTACGGCCCAATTCAATTTTAGAATTGGCCAATTCACACCGCGGATAAGAATTAAAATACAAAGTGTTATTTTTTGTGTAGCTACTACGCCGGGAATCACATATAACGTATGATGGGGAAGCAGTCATAACACACTTATGTATGTACAAGGAAATCCATGTAATTCCCCAGTGAACTATATAGGGTCGTGACTTTCTTTTGCGGGCAGACGGCACGTCGTCGTGCGCGAACAGAATGGATTCAGCAATTACGACACACCACGACGTTCTATGCAACCATCTTGCTGTACTCGAGTAAAACGTGTCTAACGCCTAGTTATACATACAGTTTCTCGACAAAAAACCAAGGTATTTCTACATAACTGGAAAATAACTAGAAAGATCGTCGTATTCTGTAAAAAATGCTCATACATAACTAAAATATGAGTGTTAAATCGAAAGCATTCTCTGGTCCTTCGTCGTTACCAAAGATTTTTGGCCTATTATCACAAGTTTCATAATTTACTAAGAAAGAAAGAGTTGCATAGTGTAGAACCCTAAGACGAGGAGCTGCAGAGCAAACCCAATCTATGCCTAAAAGTGATTACAAATTTACGCAAAATACAACCGTTATAAATTGACCTCCGCAAGAGCCGACAGCGACAATATCGTTTCTACCAGCTAAAACATTTATACCGCATATTAAAAACAAGCTAAAACCAGCAATGAAACAAGTTACGTAAGGTATTACGTCGCAACAACACCGAGAGCTCCCTGGGGCACGAAACTCCTAAGTAATATTGTTTTAATATTGTATGCAGCGGGCGCATCGTCGTAGAAAGCGGCGTTTGTTTCATTCGAGAACAATTTCAATTCATATTGTCGCATATTGTCACTTGATTCCATTTTGGAATACAGTCCTTTGATAACGTGCTCTTAAAATGCGTGTTAATTAAAAGTTTTATTTCTTTAATTTCAGTATGCATTGCGTATTATGGATGGAAGACTGTATTTGGTTATAGATTGAGATAATTCATCATTAACATATTTTAGATACATTATTTAATTAATCCTTTCCAATTTATTGCCTCAAGTAATATTATGGGTGCTTATGGTCGAATAATTTTATGATGGAAAAAATCTAAAAAACGAGAGACATTGGTGCGAATGGATTCACATCAACAGCTCCCAGGATGCTTCGTTAACAAATTAATTCGAGGGCGGTGGTTTAAAATATACTTAGTTACAATATTACAAAGCATAAAATTTTTATGAATATAATAATCGTAGTCCATTACAACATTAAATATGTGAAAGAGTAGACAACACTCTTATGTAGTAAACGAAACGTTTACATTTGTTTGTACCTAACAGACCTCTTAACGTCTGAATATTTGAATCGGTTATAAAAGCAAACTTACACTAGTTTTCTTTTCCTGCATCTTCCGTCCAACAACAACCGTCCGCGCTGCGAATGTTCACCGCATGGAATTTATTCGCGCGGATTTTTTCCAACTTTTCGTGTTCTTTGTGTCTTTCCGCCAGTGCGAATACTGTTCAATTTGTTGTTTCAAGGGAAAAAAAATCTGTGTGGATAATTTATAGGCAATTAACAATTTTCAGTAAATGACAATGTTACCATATTTAACACGCGCTAAAATAAAACATTCTCGAACAATACAAACGGACTTGACTGCATTTATATAATCTCTTGCCATCTACCTGCAGCGAACTCATCCGTATTGCGCAAACGCAATTTAAAGAGTCATTGCTGGTGCAATTTTTCATTAGAAAACAAATAACTTAGAATCCCGAAGGTATCTTATCTCTCCCCGGCGAGAATCGTGCCAATCCTTATCGCGGCATCGCAGGTTGCCACGATACCGCGACCAGTATAACCTGACCTCTGTATAATGAACCTTATCAATCTATAAACATTTGTATGGTATATTTATATCCCTGTGTTTATTATTTGAAAACGGAGCATAAAATATCGTAATAGCGGTACGGAGGTCGTCCGCTGGTTTACGTCAATTTTGTCCTGAATGGAAACGATCGCAAGGCTGGTAGTTGGTTTATTATTGATCTTGTGCTAATATTCGATGACGAAACACTCAACTTGTCCGGTTTTGGACTGTCATAGCATTTTTAAATGCTAATTACAATTTTGTGTAACTTTAACGCCTTATTTTGACTGATTTATTGACAATATCCTCTAGTCACAAAGGGCCTATTGTATGATCTAAATTTATAGATAAACTAAATAAAAATTAAGATTAAAAAAAGTTGTTTATCTATATTTATAGATAAACAACTATCCGTGTTACATCTTTATACAGTAGATATGCAATCAGATATATTTTATAGATAATTGTCCTTTTTTTCCTGGACTTTTATCTTTAACTTATCTATTGAGAAAAGATAAATAGAATCGCTACTATGCGATTGTATTATACACAAATATTCGAATGTTTATCCAAAGGCTCATTTTATTCGACTCAAATTCACCAGAATATTTCTGGTTTTGTAACTGTAAGTAGAGATATCTGTAGCTATGATAAAAGGGCGCTTGTCGGTTTTATTTAAACCAAGCTAGCTTTATATTTCCCAAGTGTGTTTTAAATACATAACTATGGGAAAGAACGGAGTGTTACAACACTAAGTCCAAATCTAAATGTGGTATATGTATAATTTTCATTGATCAACTTTCAAAACAGCAATCCCAGGACTTCCACCAACAACCAAACTCCAAACTACTTGGCCAAGAAGACACTACATTTAACATCGTTATTCAACCAGTAGGTCTACCATGAATTTGAAGCTATAATTTTTTGTATGGGAATTCTAGTGCCTCAAGTGACCGCTAGAGGCGCTGTAAAATTCTTTCCATACTAAACGTTTACGTAGTCGCTTCAAACTCACAACATATTGCTTCAAACTCATGGTAGAGCTACAGGATCGGCATATTATCACTATGGACACTATTATAAATAATTCTGATTTAGAGAACGTCGTCCTCCCACGCATCAGTCGGGACTCGACCGGTTGTATCCCGTATTCCCGTATCTCAAAACGAGATTGCTTTCTTTGGCTTTTCACATGGCGTTTCAACTTTATTTATAGAGCGGAAAAAGTTTTTGTTTCGGTGCTAGGAGACGTATACGGTTACGGCTCTGATAAAATTTTATTTACGCTTTTGTATGGGTGTGGTTAGATTTCTCTTTTGAATGTATTTTTAGAACTTTATTTTATTAGTTTATAAAGTTTGGAATGATAAAACATTTACTTAAAATAAGAGAGATTGTGTTTATTTGTTTGTCTGTCCTTCCTTCACGCCAAAACTAAGCAAACAATTAATATTGACTTTGGTTTGGCATCTTAGTAAAAGGGCCGATTTACACTTAATTTAGTTAAGTTGCGAGTTAACTTGCACAATCGGCGTGCTTAGTTATTTTTGACGTTGAACGGTAAAATCGAACTAAGTTGTTAATTAAGTTCCTATTATTAATTAATTACTTAACGCTATCCTATTTTTGGACGAGTTAAGTGTGAAATGCTCTTGCGTCACCCGCACCCCGCCAACTTAACTCACCAGCGTGTAGTCGTTTGAGTTTAGTACAGTTCATATTATAATATTTAATTTATCAAAAATTTTAATACACTAGGTATTTAGTTGAGTAAAATATTAAATGTAATTAGTTTGTAGGCAGTAATTGAGCAATTTATGTAGACTTTTCTTGTTATCGAACCAGCAACTTATGATTACTTAACTCGCCTACGTCTGAACATCAGTTAATACTTATTACTCAATTTTTAGCTGACCGTTTGGTTAACTCGCTACTGTACTTAATTAAATGTAAACCGGGCCAAAAGGATGAAAATTGAAAACTAGCATCTGCTACAAGAATGTTTAATTGAATGTAAGTGATTTTCGAGTTCCAAACAAGCGATGCCGCGGGCAAAAACTAATCTAAAATAAGGCGCAGGACTCAATTTCCAAATATTTATCAGAATATACTGCAATATTCGACTTCAAAGGCTACGAAAATGTATAATTAACTTTCAATTAATATCGAGAAATTCTTAAAAGCATATTAAATATCACAAACCGAGTTTATTATTAAACGAGATTAGTCAACTCTACTAATAAAGCCGCGTATAAACGGCTTACTTTGCAAGGTTTTACCGAGAATAGGGTTTAAAAAAACTACAAAATGTTGTTTTGTGTTCAATCCGTTTAATTAAATACATTGTATCGCGTAATATTGTACAGACCGTGTTGTATGCCACTACTTTATTTCTATTTTATTCAAATATTTTCTACACAGTCAAATTCCAGTCCCTGTATCATAATAGGTAGTAGAGTATTCTAATAAAATTACCTTTTTAGGAACGAATAAGCTCCGACTTACCGCATTTTCCGATAGATTGCAAAGTGTTCGGGAATTAGCTTTTGCCAGGCGATAGATAAATGAAGAAGAGAATCATAACTTTGCGTTCAAAAGCTGAAATCACAGCATTACCTGAAACAAACAAAATTGTCTTTGTAATATTGTTAATTTACGAATTAAAGGGTAGTCATAACAATGCGTTGAGTATTATAACTGAGTAACCTGTAGCAGTCTGCGCTTAAGATAATTCATATTATGCTTTTTGCTGTCGAAGCTGACGGTCAGCGAGGGGTCGGTGAAGACTAAAGCCAGCCTTTCATTATTTCAAGTGAAGCACTCTAGAAACTCATTAACGTGACAAACTAACCTAATTATTAACTTAAATTCTATTAATCCATCCATTTTCCAACTTAGCATGGATTTAGAGATGCAACATTGTCGACAGCACGAGCAACCACTGACCCAGATTGTATTGTATCGAGAATTATTCCACCACGTGAACACTAGACCTTACGTAACGTGAAAACAAGGGGTAGCCGGGATAAACAATATAAAAATACAAAAGAGGACGACCTCGAAAATGATTATTTGCAAGATAATAATCATTTTCGAGGTCGTCCTCTATTGTATTGTTATATATAATAATAAATTTCTTTTATATTATGTATCATAATATTATTATGATTTATTATTATAGAACCAAATATTAAGTAATGTTACGTGTGTCGGAATTTACTTATTTGTTTATGATCTACATGAAGTCTGAGGCACCCTTTACTAAAAAGAATATTTAGAAAACTAGATGCCGCCAAAATTCGTTTGTCGCGTCCGAGCGTACGTTTTTCTCAAACACAAGATACTTCATGGCCTTCACTGGGACTCAAAGTGTCCCCACACCTTCTAGCAAAATCGATTCGGCGTGAAGAGGAGACAGAAAAAATTGAAGTTTCTAATCAGTTAAATTTAACTTAATTTAACTGTAAATATACTCGTTCCGTATTTAGTTTTCAGGTGTATACCTAGCCCAGCAGACTCCGACGCATAAAAAACCCGGAATAATTGAGTGACACGGGTCCCGTACACGGTTTTCTACTCTCAGTAATATCTCCGGACGTCCACAAGCTTTCATCAACATCACTTGAGTAATTAGTATTCACAGTTAGATTCGCATTTACAAGTAGAATACTAGAACTAACTGCATAATATTAAAGTTGCATAAAATGTACTCTAATTGATCGTGTCTAGTTTTTTATGATACTAAGGGGGCAAGCGAGCAGACGGGTTACCTGATGGAATGCAACTGCCGTCGCAAATGGACGCTCGTGACATCCGAAGAGTCGCAAGTGCGTTGCTGGCCATTATGAGGGAATAGGAAAGGGGAATAGGGATAGGTGGATTGGGGAACTTGGGCCACCGGTAAACTCACTCCCTAAACGAAACAGCACAACGCCGATTCGCGCCAGTTTGTCTGTGAGGCCATGGTATCACTCCGGTTGAGCCGGCCCATTCGTGCCGAAGCATGGCTCTCCCAGGGCAAATATATGGAATGGTTATTAATGTTAGTGTTAACTGTTTCTATATAAATGGTAGAAATATTTTTTATTGTTTCTTGCCTATTAAATAGCTGTTATTTCTTTAATGCCAACACTATTGAACCCTGTATAACAGTAGTCTAGTATACAATGGTTCATCCATACTCCGCTGCATGCCATCGTTAATTGTAGACCCCACCATGATCTAGCAATAACGCGCTTGACCATTATTCGCCATCATACGCCACGACACCGTTGACTAGACTACGGCGATGGCCTGCATAGTGGGTCAGTGTGGACCACTGTAAAGCATCCATTAAAAAATATATATAGTTAACAAACGAGAAGGCAAAAATTCTATCAAAGAAAAAATTCGTTAAGATTAGGTCTAGGGACCTAATGATATTGTAGGTCTAGGGACTGCCTAAAAATATGACAATTTCGAAATATTCAGAATTTTATACCTAATAATACAAACCAACCATACAAAGAGAAACACAAACTTGTACGTGGTTCGTTTTAAGCTCGAAACAAAAGATTTTATCCCTTTTCAAGAACAAACCTCTCGCTGCGCTTTGCGAGTCTTTCAAATATAAATGGCCAAGCTGGAGTGATGCCAAAACTCCAATTACTCCATCACAATTTCATTCAGTATTGTAACCCCAGTGTGGTATACATAAGCAATGAACCGAACGACCTACTGGACTCACCTTGGCTGCAGAGGTAGCGACCTATTTCGGTAGCCGCAATGTTCTGAGAGCACCCACGCCATAACCGACGAAAACTACGAAATGATGAGTTACTGTATGATACATACTATAAATCAGAAATCTTTTTATTCAAAATAAGGTACTTATTTTGAATAAAAAGATTTTTGATTCTTGATACCAATCTATACATATGTAATAAAACAGTAAACTTGGAGTGTCTGTACATTTAATATTTTTACAAAATTATCAATGCGACAGTGCAAAGGAACAGTAATAGAACACATATCGACAAAAAAAGTTGTTTGTCTGTCTGTTAATTTGTTTGTCTCTTTGTACGCGCTAAACTACTGGACAGATTTGAATAAATCTTTTTTTGTTTAATAGCTATTAGTTCTGGGCAACATCATGTATGTTATACTTTTTATCCCGGGAAAATGTACGGCTCCCGCGTGATATACAAATTTCTGCGCAATGAAGTTTCGGGCACCAACTGGTATTTAATATTATTAAATGATGAGATGAACAGGTACGTTTGGAAATTCCTTTGTAGTTCGTCATTCCGATGTGCGTATCTAGCCAAAACTCAACGAGAAAGATGCGTAATGATAATGAAAGCAGATTTTGACGATGGTGAATAATACTGTGAATATAGATCCTTTATAAGTTGCTGTACTTACTGGCATAAAGGATAACGTTGTCTCACGTCTGTGACAGATATTGGCTGCATAGATATTTTTAGATTTTATAAAGAGAGAGACTCAAAATAGTCAAAAAATTTTAAAGATTTAGAAACAGATTTAAACGCTTCTTCGCTTGCTCCCAGGTATCCTATATCGCTCAGTTTATTCTTTATGTCTTTGCCCTTAATGAAGCAACATGATGAGGCTGGTAATGTTGATGGTAATCGATTTGTACGATTTGAGAAAGTACACGACGGTTCTCCATTACCGTGTTCTTGCGATGAACCTCGTTAACCTCTTTCCTGTCAATCATCAAACTTAATTGACAGGTGACCGTTTCATGGATTTTGTTCTAGAAAGTTACTTTATGGGAGGTGTAAAGAAATGAATGCATTCATTTTCTTTAATTGTTGTCTGTGCGAAAAGCAAGATTTGTAAGACTAAGGGCATATGCAACAGGCCATTTATCTCGTAAATGATAAGGTGCCGTATAGGCTATCCACGACTTATTTGATAGATGAAGTTTGGAAAAACTATTTGATAACACCACCTTAGAATATAAGCTTTTCTGATAATACTGAGTCGTATTGTATAACTGTTCACTGACGTTAAAGTCATTTTAATATGATATAATCCTAGCAATAAAATGAAGTCAACAATGTTTAGGGGAACCTCCTCGTATAACTTTAAAATCAACTACTTCTCGATGACACCTCTACTTTCAAGGCTCTAAATCTTCCGTAATGCTGACCCTATAACGGCACCGTTGCAAAATGGTGAAAAAATCGCGATTCACTCAAGAAGGGTGCGGTGGGACACTTCCCCGAGTATATAGTAATGGGAACACCGTCATAATACTTGACACAATTGTCGGGCCCGATTTCTTTACGACCCAAAACCGACGCGATTTACGACTTGCGACCTCCCGATATTCATCCTACATTAGTCACGAGCGGTTGCTTCCGATCTAACGATTATATCGGTAATTTATGAATACGTAAAATCGGTCGGGCGTTAACCGATTATCGATATTGGAATCGATTACCATTTCGTTACTTCTCAGGAGCGATATCGACGGAATTGCCAACTGTTATGGATCTCATTGTAACACTCAATAACACTGTGTTGTTTTTTTATAAAAATGAAAGGCTTGAAGTTATTTCGTTGAATGGAATAATACATACTGTACTAACCGCATATTTGAGGTTATTGAAAAAAAAACTTATTTTTACTGTATTTTATATTTTTCAACTCAATATAATAAATCTATATCAGATTTAATTCACTTAGAATTAGGCTATATCAGTCAAGATAAAAATTTAGCGCACAAAATTTTTCTTTTATATATACCATTTATACGTATCCCTTTTACTTTAAAATTTTACTTTTTAAGCAAGCAGCCTTTTTTAAACAATTGCCTATACAACCTAACTTCCTACTTATATTATAAATGCGAAAGTGAGTTTGAGAGCGTGTATGTTTGTTACTTCTTCACCCTTAAACGGCAGTACTGATTTCAATCAAATTTAGTATGGAGCTAGCTGGTATTTTGGATTAACACATAGGCAACGCGAGTATCACCGCGGGGCACAGCTAGTTACAAATATTGGTCTACTTAAAGCAAACTGTGAAGATGTTCAACTCTGAACCTAGGGTTTGCTGTTCAGGCAAGCTAAAACACAACTTTCCCCGCCACAAGTAACAATTACCATAGGCTTTCCCTACGTCTATACTAGTAGTTAACTACGTGCGATTACATCAGGAAATTAGTAGCTTCATGAGACAGTTGTTTTGTAATTCGCAGTTCCTGTCCGTGTGTATCTTCAGACAACATTTCTTTAATATTACTAGCTGACCCGGCGAACTTCGTACCGCCTTAGCGTATAAATGATGCACTACTTTATATTGTGTACCTGAGCTAT
>JAOTAV010020220.1:0-11613 GCA_026546445.1 Cyclargus thomasi
GGCGACACGCACGCCGGCGTGCTGGCGGAGCTGGTGCGCGCGCGGACCGCCGACACGCCACTCTTCGACACCCACCACGTTAATGCTGATGGTGAGTGAGACATCATAAACACATGTTGTGATTTTGGACTCCAAAACTAGAAGATCTTATGGCAGCTGTACTGGCAAGGCTTAGAGACATAGATTATAATCTATCTATATATTAATAGGGAAACGGAAAACTTTGTACCCCTTTTTATGCAAAAGCATGGAATTTTTCTCAGTTATAGTTATGGAGGAGGAGCGTGGAATACCAATATTATTTTGAAAATGTGCTCTAATTTTGTACATTTTTAATAAATAAAACGCTACGCGCACTACAACATTTTGACATGACACGACAATCATACGCGAAATACTCTTTTTTGTCTATGGTGGAATTTTGTTTTTTTTTTAATTAAAATTAAAGTACCTGGTAGGTAACAAGACCCTTGTGCCAAATTTAAGTCTGTAATCGAATTGAGAAATGTTTATGTTTGAATTTCGACCACAGCGCGGCCTCCAGTTTTAATAAATATCTACCATGACGTAACTAAATAGTGTATGTTTGTGTGTGTGTGTGTACAGGTTACACGGCCCTACACATAGCGTGTATGGAGCACAACGAGTCCTCGCCTCACCTTCATACAGTACATGTACTACTGCAGCACGCCAACGCCGACCTGTGGAAGGGGGTGAGTACATGTTGTGGTGAAAATATTCACCATTTTAAAAGGTTTTTAGCCTGCTAGATACGATACTGTCAAAAATATTTGAAGATCTGAGTGGTAGAAGCGGGTGTTAACTAACGTTTTTCCACATTAGACCAATAGCCGGGTCCACACCAAACCATGATTTAGTGATAGATCCATGATTTAGTCTCTGGAGTCGTCAGTATAGCGGCTGGAAATGTTGCGGAAAAAGTGGGCTCATTATGTTTAAATTATTGCACGAAAGCCAATTTTAAAAAGCTGAAAATGTATAAAAGACTACTGGGTATAATACGTATAAAAACTGGCTAGTTTTCCATATTACGCGAAGTCTGACACCTAGAATCGTCTCGTACCTATTATTAAAATTAGCATATTTTACGTCTTTAAACATTGAAATATCATGTAAAGCGACATCGACAGTGACTTTGCGAATATCCATACCACACAAAACCGCGTGCGCCACCAAGCTTTGGTGGCATGCACCTATGATGTTAGCCTAAAAACCGACGGAAAACGGAGCGCCTGCATCGGAGAGCGCGCTGTGGCTTCACCGTCAGTTTGAATTTCATGATTACTTAAGTCAACATTAGAAAATAAATAACGCTGATAAAACAGCAGCTAATGCGATATTTCCAGGAGGTGTATGTCTTACTAAACATCTTACAGCTGAAATAATAAAGATGATAAACGTAAAATTGAAGATCCGATGCTGAGTCGCTATGAACTGACCCTCACACAACTTGTTAAACATGCCAGAATGTTCGTCGAAGTGTAGCTGTCTCTATACATATTATGAAGAAAGGCACACATTTAATTATCAATTTGTAATCAGAAAAATTCTGACGCCCCGCCGGAACGCAGTGTTTCATTTGTTTTGTGATGGACCTATAAAAAATATCAAAATAATATACGGGATATTATTTTGATATTTTTTTATAGGTTTTACGGTATCTGCCTTTGGCTAATTCATTTAATATTATGGTCACCAGGACATAAAGGGCGGCGACACGGCGGTGCACGTGGCGGTGAACGCGGCGGGGTGCGCGCTGCCGTTGCTGCTGCTGCTGTTCCGTCCACTCCCACGACCGGAGTGGAAGCGCCTGGCCCACGCTCACAACCGAAGGTATTACTGGCATACGTTTACATGATTATTTTTTATATGAAATTAATGAGGACACGGGTTACATGGATGAAAAGCAAATATCGTTATCCATGGCCACCGTCCGTGGTATTTCTCGGTCCATCCGTGCCGAATTTCAACAAGATCCTTTTGAGCGTGACGAAATTATTTTTAAATTCTGTATAACCTAATTTCTACGCCTCTATTGATTTCTGTAAAAAATAAAAAAATCTAAATTCAAATGTGACGTTTGTTTGACAGTTCTGTGTCGCCGCTCGAGTACGCGCGCTCCGCTATGAAGTCGGCTTCGCGCCAAAACTACCCCGCCGAAGTACTCGACTTTCTGAAGAAGTGCCGCTAAATTTCACTGCCGCAGGCATAACATGACTGCAAAAGATATTCGCAAGACTACAAATAAAGATATATTTAAGTGGAAGAAGCATAAAACTAACATTTTAAAAACTCCCGGATTTTTGCGTTATTAAACGCTTTTGGGCCCGATTTTATTTGAAATTAAAATTATCTAAGTTTGATATATATCTAGATAATGAAGTAGGTTAGTTTTAAAATCAAAATTTTATGGTTAAAAAATAGAATAAACTCGAAGGTTGCAAAATGTTAGTTATCCGCTTCTTTCACTTATGTCTTCAAATATAGAGTATGATTACTTTTGTCGTTGTCTTTTATCTTGTAGTAACGATATTCGGTAGCCATGTTAAGCGTGCACGTGGCGTACGATCATCACAAATGACAATGCAAAAATATACTTTAATACGTAATAGTACTAAGCTCATGTTATACTTTGTAATATCATATTTGACACATTATAGAATATGAAGCTCTACCGTGAGTTTGAAGCAATAGGTTTTAAAATTGCGAATTCGCATCGCATCGCAAATATCTGCGGCAAAACTCATACTAAAAATTCGCAGTTTTGTGTTGGAGTCCTTACTGCTGTAAGCAGAGTTAATTTAGTTTCGCAGGTGACCGCTAGAGGCGCGCTAGAATTTGTAATATATTGTACTAAAAATTTGCGTAGCCGAATCGAGTATACTGTTTAAATACTGTTGCCTTCTTTTGGTGAAGAACTGTTTGGTGAGTTTGACCAATAGCGACTTAATTGTGTACGCCCGATTTCTGCATAATATGAATCAATATAACGGACGGTACGTGTGAAATTACCACTAGATGTGTTTCGATTCTGCGTTTTTTTTTTTTTTATAAATTTCAGTGAAAATGTTGCTGATAAGTGTTGATTATTTAGCTAAATATCGAGGGCCTCTCTTTTATTAGTTTGAAGGGAGAGATAGCATGATTAGGGCCTGTTTTCATTTGTGTGTTATCCAACAAAAATTCTGATTTTGAGTTATGAATGCAGTATTATTCTTTTGATCTTAAGGAATAATACTGCATTCATAACACAAAATCGGATTTTTTGTTGGATAACACACAAATGCTTAACAGCGTCCAAGTATCGGGTAGTCTAACCACAACTTTATTTGAGAGATGTCTTATGGAGAAACTTTCAAAGAGTTGCGGATCAGTCTATCAGAAAGTTTATCAGTAAGCGGTGAAACGGGCTCTAAATGTTGTAAAATTGAATCGCTTCATCACATCTTCGCATTATATTCGATCTCTAAAACATAGATTTAGAAATGTTGCGTCAAACGCATATCATAATGTTAATGAAACTCAAGTTATGTATGAAGATATTAGTGGATGAAGCAGATAACTAACATTTTTACATTAAAAAAAATACTTATTTCTTTCTTATTACTTTAGCTTTTCTATTTAAGTCTTTTCTCCGGTCCTAAAACCTCGATTTATGCGTAAAAAGCGAGTTTAAATATTGTAAGTTATCTGCTTCTTCCACTCATATCACCAAATGAGGTAAAGCTAACTTGCACGAGTCGGACAATTTGTCAGTAGTGTCGTGGCTATCTGGGACCTGATTCGCTGATTTCGCTGACTGACGCAAATGAGTTTTATTTTACTTCACCTTTAGATATAATCAAACGATAAGGATAACACGATAAGTACTTTAAGTTTACAACTTTACCCCCTTATAAATAAAAATATTTAAACAATGTTTAACTAATCAAGGTTCGCTGTCGTGTGACGCTTTCAATATTCCAGAAAGAGACAGCGAACCTTGATTAGTTAAACATTGCTTAAATATTTTTGTGAATAAGGGGGTTAATGTACTAAATGTAAGCTTGGCTTATGATTCCCAATGGACTTTATTATGTTTTGATCTAACCTAGATTTACGACAATACGCTATAATAGGTTTTAACTTGTATTTTCTGCTCTTGCAATATGGTTTAGATCCGATCGCGGCATAATAAAATGACAAAAAAATATTCTCATAAAATTTCAAATTGTACGTTTGGCGATATGCGAATACGACTTATTCGCTTGATGGAATCCAAATTAAACATAAAATATTGGATCCAAATACCTACATTTAAATATCGATTTGGAAGTTTTTGGAAATTGAAGTTTACAAGAACTTTAAATAGATATTATGTGTTATTAATTTAAGACATAAGTGGAAGAAACAGGTAGTTAAAATATTGAAAAAAGTCGGTGGTTTTTTGCGTAAACGAACAGTTTAGGACCGGAAAAATCATTCGAAATCAAAATAAGATGCACTACCGTAATAATAAAAGAGGTAAGTTACAAGACTTGTCAAATCTTTATCGAAAAAGTATTTACTGGAAGGTTGTAAAAATATGAGTTATACACTTCTTCCACTTATGTCTCCAATTATGACTTTGAGATTACGATCGTTAATAAAAATATTTTTTTATTGAAATCACTATGTTAGTTTTAGAATAACCTCCTCGTTTATAGAAGTGGGTTAAAAATACGGGACTATGTGCATAATACGTAACGAACAAAGTTATAAATTGTGCGTTTTCCATGATCGCTGCGTTTTATAAGTTTGTTTGTAAGCACCCTTACGGATCATAGATGTTATGCGTAAAATTTAAGAGCTTATTAGTTGTTAATTTTATATAAGAAAATTTAGATTTTGCCTTCTTAGGTAATTATTAGGTAATCTTGTTAGATGCCAGAGATGTTATTTTTTAAGATGTGCTTTATCGGCTTGAATTGAAGACATAGGAAGTCCATACAAAATCTTATGTAATAAAAAAATGTGTGCAGTGGCGTATCTCTACGATCTGGGCCATTGGAAATGTTGATGGGCTCCTATCAATATTGCAGGTGTAACATAATAAAATATTTCTGAACTGCCAGGATTAGGACCCTCTCGGTTAGATAGCTCTGAGACACTAGCAATAGGCCACTGTGTATCTTATTCGTGTTTTGTATGAACTTGAACTATTAAACTTGAGTTTCACTTCGAAAAGAAAGTCTGTGGACCGGCTACAGTCTTAATTTTTATTTTTTTATTGTATTTTATCTAGAATTTAAAAATGTATTAACAAATCGCTATGATATAAGTATATTGTTAAATTGAGAATATATTATGTAGGTGACACTAGTTAAACACAAATACAATTGAAAAACATGATGCCAGTAGGTGTTTTAGTTTGGTCATAAGCTTATTTTTAATGCTTATGTGTACACACATCTTCTGTCTTGTGTTAGAGTAGGTCTTCAGCAGCAAAAGTAAAAGCTTACTCGCAGTTCTATCGCCTTTATTTTCCAAAGTTCACAAATAGAAAGAGAGCCTTTGTACAGTTAACACTCCTTTTATACCGTTTTTAATTATTTACAATTACCTTCATCTTTCAAAATTATAATTATGTTCTGATTGTAATTATTTTAAGTTTTAGAATTTTACAATAATTTAATAGAGTTAAAACAATACCGAAAGCTGACTAAAATCAGGCTACTATAGCAATACTTAAACTGTAATAAGAGAATTTACATATATAAACAATTAAGAAATAACTTATAGATAATGAAAATTAGTTATAGACAATGCATATTAATCAGAAGAATCAGCTTTGTAACACTTGTTTGTGTTTAAACTAGGATAACCGTAGTATTATATTATAATTTTGGTAAAATTTGTTATGTATTAAATACATCGCCATTGTTAATATCTTAAGTCTTAAATACTTTCTAAATTGTATATATTTTGACATTAAATAGTTCTAACAGTATTTTTGTTTTTGCTTACTTTTTATGACCCGTTTCATAGTGCAGATGTTTTGTATGGCTCAGTATTTGCAATGGATTATTGAATTGATCTATTGCCAAATATTATTTGGAACAGACATATGAATCTTAAAAATATTGGTCAGAAGCTTAGTTTAATTATCACGTAAGTTTTAAGATTGACATTACATATACAATCCAACATTAATAAGAATTCCATTGTTTATAACAAAATTGTTTTAAGTTGCTTCTTATAAACAATATAATTTCACAAACTTCTAATTATCACAGCTATTATCACTTGCACTAGCTTCCTAATTTCATCTTTTTACCATCTCCTTGATCTTCATTTCCAGTTATTTTCCTCTTCTCAACTTTCCAGGGATTGGGAAAACCAATAATTTTATTTGGCATTAAGTAATTTGTGAAACTTATTAATTCATTCTTACTGCAATGTGTTGCAAAACAGACGTCCAGCCTGTTCTTAGCGGGCCAGCTCACAGAAGTGAAATCAGATTTGAAATTCATCCATTTCATAGCAGAGAGATTAACATAGAGAAACTGCTGGTATGCACCATTTATGCAACTGTTGTGGGTGGTCGGATATCTTTTAGTGCAGAGATGTATTCTAGTTTCTTTCTCATTGTTGGTTACACCACTTACTAAGTGTGGTATTTTACTGAAACAAAAAAAAATCAATTTTATTTCTTGAATAAACAATGCCTGCCTTCTTTATTATGCTGTATTAAAAGTAGTAAAACAAAAAAGGTTAATATAGTACCACAATAACTATAATATTTATTTTTTACCTGTACAAGTGCCATCTGTCACCAACATAAACTTTAATTCCTAACACTCTATGTAGTTCATTAAAAACATACTCATATCCATACTTTGCAGATGTGTGTAAGGCTACTGCATTGTTTTTATCACTTAGCCATTTTCGTATTTCATAAACCAGCTTTTCCACACTCTCGCTGCGTTTTGGGAAGTTTTCGTACCATGCTTCTAGAAATGTTGTATCAACGTACAGTGTATCTATTTTGATAACTTTGTCATTGTCGTGGAATGCCTTGTATTTTGAGATGTCGTTGATATTGATTCTGAAATCCCCAGTGAATAGAACTGTGTAAGTCGTGGTTCTAAATAGAAACATGGTGGAGCCTGCGCAGTGGCCGGCAGGCACCAAGGTCACCGTAACAAACTCCTCTTGTGCATTCTCCAGGCTTGGTAGAGTAATTAGAGTTGAACCTGAGAGTAATATAATATATGGGTATTACTTTTTCATATTTTCATAACAGAGCAAGTTAGATTCAGCATAAGGAAATGGTATTCCAAACTTAACTCGTTCATGTAGTGAGATTCTTACCTTTTGGTAGAACTTTAATAAAATCCATGAAATCATATTTCTTCTCGTTGTTAATAATGGCGACGTTTAACTCAGTAGTGTAAATGAATACCTCAAATTCTTTAAGATAGTTAAACAGCTCTAAAGAGAATAATCCCTGAATGTGATCCAAGTGGCAATGGCTAAGAAAAAAAGCCCGCGCTTTCTTTTGCGCTGGATTTTCAAAATTATCGACAACTACACCAGGTATTTCGTGTATTATGCCATTAAATGAACTTTTTGTCTTCCAGTTAGTGGTGCTCATTATGAATCAGGGTCTGGTAAGGTAAACAAAACTGAAGTTACTAAACACAACATAAGGTTGTGCCCACAAAATAAACAAATATACTTATTAGCTTATCACCATCTTATCACATAATATTTTTTAAAAACTTGATTTAAAAATAAAGTGAAAATAATTTCATTTTAACTAAAATTAAGATTTTTTTTTTGTTATCATATAACAAATAACAATCCTGACTTTTGCTTTGTTTACAAAACTAAGTTCTTACCACAGAATAAAGTATATATGTTCTTACCTTTTTTTTTATTATTATTTTCGAAAGCCCAGATTAAGAATTAGAGTATAATTCGAAAGGGTCTAACTGATGTGGTTAAGACCTAGGTAGTTTAAGCGTGGTTATAACTAGCTAGTTGGTTTGGAAATGTTTTTACCACAAATAAAGGGTATATATACTTAAAGTTCTCACTTCTTCCTATTCATACTGACATTTCGGAACATGTCACTTTTTAATGTCATGGGCGGCAAATTTCAATTTTAGAAGTTTTTACTTATCTTTATAAGGGACATATTAATACACATCACCTAAAGTATTATCACTTACTTTTGCTAAAACCTGTATATAAGAATAGCTTTTACCATCGCCTTCCCGGGCGTGAAATTCAACCTGTTACTTTTCATCCTTTCAAATGAATATATTTCAAAAATCAAGTCGACTGGTCACTTCCTTAGGACTTAAAGAAAGGACCAACAAAAACAATTCCACACACTTTCCCATTTATAACATTAGTGTAGAGACCCACGAAAGTGCATTTTTGCACTTTAAATGCCAAGACAGCGGTTACTATGCTAAGGGCCAATGTTGTATAGAGAATCAAAAAGGTAAATAGTCAAAAAGGTTGTGGATAGCCTATCAAAAGCTTTATCGGTAAGCGGTGAAACAGTTATTTTAATTATTATTATTAGGGCATCTTAGTATATTTTATCGAAGATCATAAACTTTATCTGTAAGCGATGAAACAGGCCCTTATCTGCTGTCCTTAAGCTAAAATGCCGCTATGTACAAAAAGTACTTTTTGAGTTATGAGCAAAAAACACGGCATTTTTTATATGGACTTGTAACTCATAACGACTAATAACTCGATGACGTTAAAAGCTAGAAAAAATTTGGTAATACAATTCGATAGAACCTATCTATCTGATTATGATGGCATCAAAATGTCATAATCGGCCAGATGTTGGTTAACGGCATTTAAGCTTGAGGACGGCAGTTATAGTCTCGTTATAACCTTCGTCATGAACAGCGGTATTACTTTAACATTTGTTAAGATTGGCCATAACAGTAATCTTGCGATGGGAAATAAATAAAAGAAATATTTAAAAATATTCTTTTTATTCTTATCAGTACGATTTCATTCATTTTTGACGAAATTTAAAATTTTTCTTTATACATCTTATAATTTTGATACATTTACAGAGAAACCAAAAATCAATATTTTAAAGCTAATATTAAGCTTTTGACGAATAGACAAAACTTATAACGAAATAATATCCTATCACTCACAAAATACATAGTTAATAGTACAAAAATTGTAACGAAACTTGTATCATAATTAATAAATAAATTTTTACTAGAGGTAAGTAAACTATTTTTAGTTTATTTTTAAACAAAAATCTAACTTTAAATAAACAGAAATCACATAAAATTAAGCACCATACATGATAGAGTTTACCATGAATTTTATTTATTGTAGCAAGATATAAAAACAAAATGAATCTAAAACATGTACATTAAAATCATTTGGTTACTTAGAACACAGCACCTGGCAATAAAGATTGCACATCGACCTTTGGAAAGAGACAATCGGCTAACTTTGGCTGCGTAGAGCGTCATCTCTGTCGCACGAAATACAAGCAGTCTGGTAAGGAGCTGTTACAACAATTTTCAGTTCTTTGTCTAATTAATCTTCTTATACTTTGTATAAAAACATTTTTCTATTAGTGATTGCTTTTGATTAGGGTTAAAAATAATTTATGCCATGGCGTCCTTTCCTAGCGATTCCATAGTATAATTTGTTTTTATTACAAGTAAAATCGGGTGTGTTACTGCTCTATATGGATATTGTGAACTGGACGCGACCGCTCTCCATCGCATTAGAACAACGACTGACAGTACGTCATGTACGAAGTGCTCGTCAGAGATAACGCTCTACGAAGCTGACGTTAGCTGGTTTTCTCTTTCCAAAGGTCGATGTGCAATCTTTTTGGCCGGGTGCTGTGCTCAGATTAAGGTAATATTTCAATCAGGTAGCCCTGAGGCCCTGTCCGCACTGCGATTTTTTAACGAGCGATTTTTGAGACTATTTACGATAAGTGCCTTAAACGCTATACACAACATATCTGACAAATGTAATATAGAGAATCTGTCAAACAAGTTGTGCTTAGCCTATCTCAAATTTAGCAGGAAATTTTGAAACAGGCCCATTCTCTGACGAGTCGCGGATTTAAAGCGAATTATGGCCAATGCGGTTGGTCTCAGAAGAATCATTGTGTTACAGAATCATCGAGAAAAATTCTCACTCTCATACGCAGCTAAAATTCTCAATGCGGACAGGACCTTACGCGAAATTAAAAAAATAATACTAAATGTAATATTATTTAAAAAGTTATCTTAAAATTATAGGGTTTATATTATTTTGGTCAATCACATTTACCTTAACTTCTATTGAAACACACTTTCATTGAAACCTTAATATTTTAAGTGGTTTAAGTTATAAAATAAATCCATTATATTTTATTTACAATAATTACCTATTTACACGCAATAATATAAATAATTTTTTCTCAGATATTTAGTTAATAAAGTACAATAACCTATAAACAACAAAATAAATCTTTTTATCAAAAGAATAAATAATTTTTCCTTAATTTCTTTTTTATTTTTAAATCGCCAGTAATTAATAAGTAATTATACAAAAAGAAATAAATCGAAAATTATGGCATAAAATAAAGCTTTAAATGGCAAGACGGCACTGAACCGGCGCGGCACGACGCGACACTTCAATTCGCACGCACAGCGCGCACGGTAATAAAAAAACTTTGATTAAATAACATGCACACTGGCGTGGCGCGCAAAGGCGCGACAAAACACAGTTTGTACTGATTCTTATGAGCCTAACCGCACCGCGGCAGCCGCTCCGCTCCGCACCGCGCCGCTGTAGTGTGGTTACTCTCATACAAATCTATCCAAAGTATATTGCCGCGCTGCGCTTCGCGTCGCGTCTCGCAAGTGCGGTTTGACCTTTATCCGCAGTAATTTGACGCAGCCAGCGAAGAACGTTAGATTCAAGTTATATGTGCAACATCTCTATACAAGTAAAAAGTCGCGCCGTGTGCCGCTTCAGTGTGGTCTCGCCTTTATCATCTTATCCAGCAAAAAGAAAAGAAACATCAATTATTTTGCCTATCCGCGGAATCTTACAGACGGATAAATAATAACACAGTAGCTATTAATTAGGTGAATGTTACTTCTACACATCCTTTTTAAAAGAACGCATAAAGTGGGCGGCGGTAAAAGTAAACAGGAATTCATTTTAAATTTGGAATCATTAATATCTAATTAACAATAAACGTACAAAAGCTAATGACGAGAGAGACGACAAAATTATCTGCGAGTCAATACTACTTACATAATTTTAGTTAGAAATGTCTTAGCGCAAGAGGAAGATCTCGGCTGAAAATATACGCAGATAATTTTGCCAAGTGCACACACATAAGTACACGTAAAACTGTCACAGACATAGTTTTAGTTCACACGCGTCTCATAGGTGACGCAGCGTCAACAAGATGGCGGCGGCGCTCAAAATGGCGGGCGCGAGTTTTGGCGCGCGACACGCCAGCATGTCCTTCGGGTAGAGGTTAGGAGGCGGCGCTTCTTCTCCGATCTTGCAGTATTCGTTGCGAGACTAAAAATATTTAAAAAATATTAAAATTTATGTACT
>JAOTAV010020220.1:11713-23333 GCA_026546445.1 Cyclargus thomasi
ACTTGACTATATTATGTAACGTTGCTAAGGATATGGAAAAATAAAAAATTGACGATATAGAACAAGGAAATTGATTTCCCTCCTTTACTTGACACTGGCCATGGTTATATAAGATAACTCAAAAAGCCCATAAAAAGAACATAATATATACGGTCGAGTTGAAAAACCTCCTATTTTTTAGAAGTCGGTTAAAAAAGCGAGATCAATGTTATTAACTTACAGCAAACTCTTGAGCACATATCTCTCGGCATGGGGGGCAGACGACGCCGCCGCGGTGCAGCCAGCCCGCCTGCAGCACCCGTACCTGTAGCACCTGGCCCGCGAAGTAGCACGTGTATGTGTAGTTGCCAACCTGACAGACAGATTGGTTCGATTAGCTGATAATAGATGGCGTTGTTTAGTAACATCACGCTTTTAAAAAATCTCGAAGTAACAAGCTAAATGTCCAAAAACAGAAAACCCGACTGCAGAAACCATTGCAATTTACACATCAAGTTATATATATATTTCTAGAATGTCTATTTAAAGCTCTTCACTCGATCTAAATGGGCGGAAAAAAAATTTAGAATCTCAGAATTTTGACTTAAAAATCCGCCATTTTGTTTTTTGTTTTTTTTTAATTTTTTACCTAGTGTTACTTACGTTATCAAGATGAATCTAACGATACCTCATATATAACATGCTGTTACCGGTATTTTTTTAAATGGTCGTGCAATATTACATAAACTTAATAAGACTACACGAGGGTATCACATTGTGAAACGTCAAGATTAGTTCAATGTATTACCGATAAATGGCTTTTATAAGATCGCGCTTTCTGGTATGACATGGTTTGCTATACTTAACATACCTACAGTAATTACACTGCATAACTATTTATGTGTACATAATTAGTTTGTAGCAAATATAAAAACTTCACAAACGAATAATATCAAAAAGGAAATAAGAAAACATTATAACTTACAACAATATGCAGGCGTCCACTTTCACATTTGTACTTGTAGCACCCGGAACCCCAGTGTTGCCACTCTCTTATCTACAATATACAAGAAAAATTGGTTAAAGAATTATTGTGTGTGCAGTGACTACACGGGGACTTGACATTTGTTTAAAATTGGCAACGTATGTCAGGTATGGTTAAATGGGAAAGAGTTTTTTTGTTAGTTTATATGTTGGTTTGTCCTTCCTTCACGCCCAAACGAAGCCGTGGGCAAAAGCTAGAAAACATTAAACATACCTGTCTGCAGGACTTCTGCTCCCAGACGCGGTCGCTGTGGTCGAAGCACTTGGAGTGTGCACCGTAGTTCTCCAAAGCAAAGTTCACCTCCAGCTCTAAAAAATAATTAATATTAAGGCTTTCCGCTCTCTAACAGTACTGATAGTTTAACTTAGTTGTGCACGTGGACCTATGTGTGGGTGCGCTTGTAAATAAACAACTTTCATTCATGTGGCAGTGACACGGCAGGAGACCCCCGAGTAAACAAGGCTTACCCAAACATATGGCCGCGCGCACAACTAAGTTGAACTAACTATAACAACTTACTGGGCGTATTCTCTTCGTACGAGCACCGACTGCCCCGCACGAGTACGCTCTTGTGTTTCCACGTGAACTCCTGTAGGTAGGGGCAGTAGTCGGCCAGCGACACAGACCCCCCATAGTACGCCAGCTCCGACGTCGGCACGTTCGGCAGGGAGTCGAAATGCTGTTAAAGGAAGTAGAATATTAAGCGATTTGTTCTCAGAATATATGTTATTTAAACTGGCGTACAGACAGTTCAACTGAGTTGTGCGCGCGGCCCTATGTGTGTGTGCGCTAGTGATTACACAACTTTCAATCATGTGGCAGTGACACGGCATGGGCAGGCGTTTGAGTAAACAAGGTTTAACCAGACATTAGGCTGCCCGCACAACTCAGTTGGACTACCAGTAATATAGTTTGTACCATCGAAAAAAATCATTAATGACCTCACAGGGAGCTCATGAAACATAAAACTGCGATTTGCAATTTGTAAACACTCATCATTGACGTTTAAATCACAGAGCGTTAGAACTTGAGACCGCCTCCGAATTTAATTGAGCCCGTTTACATTCAACCACCCCCCACCAACCTAGTAAGCTCTCAACATTCAACCCTCCCTCCATTAACCTGGTTAGCTCTCAACATTCAACCACCCCCCACCAACCAGGTAAGCTCTCAACATTCAACCACCCCTCACCAACCTGGTAAGCTCTCGGTAGTATGTTGTCATGTCGCACGAGGTTACACAACACTACAGCATCGCGCCGCGCGGAGCACTCCGTCCGCAGCGGCTCGCCCTTCACGCGCTCGCAGAACGGCGCCGGATTCTTGCGTCTGTAACGAGATAGCGAGTCTCTTTCTACATGATAGCGTTTGTCCACTGCCGCATGTACCGTCAACGAGATAATTTTGGACTATTAATTAATTTTTCGCTTTCATCTCTGCTACTTTCACAGTGAGCTCTATATCAGGGACACATACAATCGTTACAATTTTGTCACTTACTTTGCACTGTCAAGTGTTACACATCCTGTATAAATACTTGCAAATCAAATCAAATTCTGAATAGAAGTCAGAACGCACGGCGCTGGCAAATACTTTACTAATTTTGGTTTCAAATATGAAACATAATTTTGCAAAACAGTGAGATCACAATCAATTGAAATTGATTTTGAAATAATTTTTTATCAAATATATTCGATTTTGAACAAAATGTACTAAAACTAATTGTAGAGCAATCCTTTGTAATATTGCTATTATATTCCTCTATGCTATTACCATAGACCAATTATTTTATAGACTTACAGATACAACAAAACTAGACTAGACATTTACATCAAACGGAGTAACCTTGAAACGCGAAAAAACATTTTTCTGCACTTTTACAACATAATATAAACACTCGTATATTAATAATTCATATTTTCTAAAAAATACTTCAAAACCAATCCTTACAGCCAGTTTTAATCTGCAACTGGTAGATGGCGTCATTATAATTTATTTATTGCATATTCAACACAAGATGGCGCAAAATAAGTATTTTTGTGCCATCTTGTGCTGAAATAGCAAGTTATTTTATTATGGTTATTATATATAAATATATCAATAAATATTATTAAACAACCAAAAACTTAGATCTGCTAAATTTCAATAAATCATCTAGCGGAGTAATTCTTTGGGAATAATTTTTGTGTATCTGAGGTTGCAACGAGTTTTAACCGTAGTCTACTGAAGGCCACGTTTCACATTAAATTTTTATTCGATATGGAATGTTTGATACCCTTAGTGACTTCCGTCGGTCAGATGGGTACTAAAACCTACGGACACGCTGATTTGTATGGGATCCGCTACTCTAGGTATAATTCCTCTATGCTATTACGAACCATTTTAGGTCCCTTGTTATTTTTACCAACTAAAGTATTTAGTTATTATACTTACATCTCCTCCTCGGTTCCATTAAGAAAGCTATTACAACATAACCGGTTATTATTTCAGGAAAAATTTGGGAAAATAAAATATGTTATTAAATGGAAAGAAAAATACTGACTCGATAGTTGTATTGTCCGCATCGCTGCATGAAAATGAGAGAAATAGTTTAGTTTGGTTACACGCGACTAAAAAATTTTACAGTCGTGTTCATCTCTTTTGTTAATGTGTGAGTCGAAAATCAAAATTATATTTTCATGGCTTTCATGTCAACAACAAAACTTGTGTTGTTGCGGACTTGTAATGCGGAAAACATACTGATCTGACGCGACTTACGGACGCGATCGACGGCCGCGATCTAGATAATAATTGTATACATTGAAATGTGGAAACTATAAGGCGTAAGTCGCGTCCGATCAGTTTATTTTTAGCTTAAGAGATATTGATATGTACAAAAAGAAATGCTCGATATGACTTTAAGGTGTTCGAGAAAAATGCGACGAACATTACTTATATATATTATTAGATGTTAATAGGTTAATATAATTAGCGAGATTCAATCAATGAGTATCGCAGTCAGCAGTCACAGACCCACAAGGCTGATTTATCGTGTGTCATGTCATGACATTGTCTGAGAGATCGTATACAACGTAACACGTTCAATCTGACATCAATTCAGTTTGGTCATTCCTGACCAAGCTGGTGAACTGAACTGATCTGAGACTGGCCATTTTACCGTATTCTCAGCATGTGGCTGTTGCCATGGCAACGCAACTTTACGTGTTACCAAATATAAGCCGTGTTCGCTAGCGTTTTTGCATAGGTGCATGCACGCCCAAAATCTCTTATACGCATACGTTGTCAGGACAAGGTCACAAAAATTGTAATCTGCGCAGTATAAAATTTCACAGCGCATGCATCAAAAAAACCCTATCGAACACGGCCATAAATATCTTATTTATAACTTTAATTAAAAAATATAATGAAATAAATATATTTTTTTCAAAATATGAATACGACTCATATTATGAGTTTTGAGCTCATAACAAAAATATTTATCGTGTGATAATGTCATCCACCAAAATCATCCTTGTACAGTTAGCTCAACTCAGTCGAGCGCACTGTTCTATGTGTGAGTAAATCGTGTTCAATCGGATGACGCCGGTCGCTTTACTGCCACACGAATTAAAGTTGTATATCCACAAGCGCACGCACACATAGGGCCGCGCGAACAAACCGAGTTGAACTATCTGTAAGACATTAGCGAAGCCCGTGCTGAAACCCACAATCTGGAAATACCTAAACCTTTGCGTGTTGAGCCACTGCTTGCAGGAGCCCATGGCGAAGCCGCAGCCCAGGCCTTTGCCCCAGGCGAGGGGCGCGGCCTGGGTGTAGTCGGCGCGATACCAGCCCGTATCCTCCATCATGGCAAGCGTGATCCGGCTGAAAACTGAGTTCTGGGTATGGGTGCCCGTCATCGCCTCGTTCTGTAATAAGTAGGGTTTAGGATTTAGCTGTAGGTTACAGGACCGAATATCAAAGCAATAAAGGAATGGTAGGGAGCTGCCATAGACTTGTTTGGATCTTATTGAATTAATAAAATATATATTGAATTAATAAAACTAGTCGTCCTGTTGTCGAAATTCGACCATAAATATTTAAATCCGTCGTGTAGAGAAGCTATAAAAAATATAATCTTTTTTCAAACACAGACTTCCATTTGGCATAGAGGTCTCGTTACCAGGCCATTCAATTTTATAAATTAAAAACCCAGAATTCAACCACAAACAAAAGAGTATTTCGTGTATGATTATCTCGTCATGTCAAAATATTGTAGTGTGTGCGTATCTTTATTTTTACAAATTCTCGATAAGATATATGTTAAGCTATTTTTGGCTAGTAATTTCATATCTAAGTAGACAGGAGAAGTTCGTATCAGAGTGCCAAAGGGAATTTTGATCGACGCTTGCACCACGATGCAATATTCCGCTATTATGTTGTTCCACGTAGCCCAGTGTGCCAAATTTTATTAAAATCTGTTCATCAATTTTTGCGTGAAAAAGTAACAAAATATTGTATTTTGTTTGTTTAGTAGTAGGTCAGGATATGATTAAAGAATTCTACAACGAATTAGGGGTGGTACTACCTCAAATAGTCTCTTCTCCCAGTGCGTGAAGGCGGTGCCGTCGCCGCCCTGGTCCTCCAGCTCGGCGCCCTCGAGGGAACTGCAGTTAAAGTGCTCACGGACCTATAAGTTTATTCATATAAGATATATGGTAGAATATGGTAGAATATGGTCACCGTTAATAAACAGGGTATTTTGTAACAATGATAATACTTACAACACACCTTGTGTTCTACGTTTAAAGAGCTTATTGTAATAGTAGTATTATGAGTTTGCGCGTGTATGACCTAAGAATTTCTTCAGCGAACACATGTTTGAACTTTACGAAATTTAAAAAAAAAACCAATGTCACTATTTTGACGTTTATGCTTTTTAATTTTTCAAAAGTTCAAACGCCAAAATTGTGACTAAGAGCAAGAATTTTGAGACTCTGTAAAATAATACCACCTATATTATGTAAAACAATCTTCTGGGAAATAAAGATTGATTGATTGAAAGTTCGTGTTCGTTAAGGTCGAAACGCACTTGCAAGGAGCGGAGCGTGGCGAAATATACTTTCTATGGATTTGTATGAGAGTAACTGCACTACAGGGGTGCGGTGCGGCCGCTTTAGTGCAGCTAGGCTCATACAAAGTATTTTTGTCGCGCCGCCGGTCCGCTCCACGCCGTGCCTCGCAAGTGCGTTTCGTTCTGAAAAAATTACTAAAACATGACTGGAGTTCGCCGCACCGGCAAACATCCACCAACCTCCTTGACAACTCTCGGCGTGACGATCATGTGGAATGTCCTCTCGATGACGCCGCCGCGGATCATCCAGTCCCGGCGCGTCACGTTGCGGACGACACGAGACGACCACTTGTGGAGCTGCAGCCTGCAGGAGAACGTGACATGTACATGCAGTCCGAGGACAGCGATAGAAATTTTTTTTCTTCTACAGCAAGATAGACAAGTGACGGATGCACAAGGGAAATCTGCCAGTTTATCCCGAATATCTATCATTTTCACTATTTTTCGGTCGTCGTGCTAAAGTAACGTAGCCCCATGGTGCGACTAAGCCATCCGATAAATTTCGATAAATCAATCAATGTCTATACATCTATAATAAAGCAGTAAAATTGGAGTGTCTGTATTTTATATTTTTAACAAATAAATCAATGTGGGGGTGCTAAGGAACGGTAATAGAATACATATCGACAAAAAAGTTTTCTGTTTATCTGTTAGTGTAGGAACTACTAGCCAAATTTGAATAAATCTTTTTTTACACTTTATATTTATTTTATACTTTTTATCCCGGGAAAATGTAAGAATCCCGCGTGGCATATAAATTTTTGCGCAGCGAAGTTGAGGACACCAACTAGTTAAAAATAAAAACACGTAAATTTTCTTTTGTAATCGCCCAGTATTAAAATATTGAGAAACAGATTCCGAAAGTTTAAGAAAATAAACTCCGCAATTATATCGTCATTCGTACGAAGTGATTATTCTGCGACGGTTACGATTAGGATAAGTCATAAAATATATTCTTGTAAACAAATATACACCCTATTTTTTTTTTATGAAATAATCCTCCTAATGAAATCTAATCCTACAATAAATTTGGCTAGAGGACTAAACTGAACCTATACTGTATACGCCATTTTCAGGAAATTAAACTTACGCTATTTGTTTTGTTTGAAGGAGGGTTGTTAAGGAAGTGATTATGAGGATGCGGATGAGGAAGAGGATATTTTTGAGGAAGAGGATGCAGATGAGGAACAAGGATGATCTGGAATTATAAAAACTAGCAGGCCTTAATAGGTACACAAAAATTTGTTAAAATGGCATTTTCCAATAAACGAAATAGCTATGAACCTTAACCATTCTCCAAAAAAAAACACAATTTGAATCATCAAAATCGGATCAGCACTTTAAGAGTTCAGTAACAAACAGAACACACACATAAAAGTTTCTCATAAACTCTTCTTAAATTTTTAAGGAAACGATAGCGGAAGAGGAATTTTTTATGAGGATGCGGTAGCGATTGAGGAACCCAAAATATTGCGAAACTTTTACATTATGAGGAAGCGGAAGAGGAAACCTCAGCAACCCTAGTTTAAAGTGATTGTCCTTATTTGTGATTTGGCTATGACAAATGAGAACATAAACTTTGCGCTCAAACTTATTTTCCCGGTCTGTATAACATCCATAATACAAAAATACACAATTTTCATACAATTAGTTTATTAAACAGACGCTTACAAGCGCTTAGTAGTTTAAGACTAACAGTAACAATACGTACTTACTCTTCATCAAGCGGCGGGTTGCCGGTGTCGGGCCGGCGCTCCGTCAACGGCTCACCGTTCTCGTCCCTGAGAAACGAGCGGTTTTGTTAAACGACTTCCAGAAAGAAGCAGGAACAAGTGAATAAACTGACTTTTAACGAATCCAGGAAGCAGGAACATCATGTTCATTATAGCTCAAGTCCAAATATAGTTTCAGCTATATATAGTAGGAAGAAAACTGCAAACAGCATTGCCGACTCAGTGGTTCAGATGTAAATAAAGCTTAGAAGACACATACACCCGCCTGGATTTATAAATAACCGTTATATGCCTATGGGAGGCAGCTTTCTAGGGAGCAGCAGCGTCCTATCCTCCTAGGACGCAGATTTTGTAGGTACAAGCCCTATGTACCTATCAATTAATTAAAAAATGTAAATACTCCACTGTTTGCCACACAAACCAATAGAGCCCAAACGGGAAGAAGCCGAAGCTGCGGGCGTATTTACTCGACTGGTCACCGGCCTGCATCATTATATACAGACAGACAGTACACACCTGTAGAAGCCGAACAGCGAGACGCTGAAGCCGAGCGCGTGTAACATCTCGTGCTTGACGGTGGACAGCACGGAGGGCAGGTCCCGCGACCGCGTCGACAGCTCACCCGGACAGAAGTTCGCGTGACCCGCCACCGGCCTGCAACACGTTATTACATTATACAAGTTACTGTTTAATATATTTTAGTTCAACTCAGTCGTGCGAGCGGCCCCATGTGTGGGTAAGTCTTGTTTACTCGGACGGCGCCTGCCGCGTCACTGCAACTGTCATATTAATGAAAGTTGTTTATAATTTACAAGCGAGTTATCTAATTTAAACATTTCAAGTAACAATATTATGGATCATTAATTATCTATATTTTTATGATAATAATAAATTCATGTTTTTTTTTTTTAATTTAAAAACTATTAAAAAATGTCTTGTTTCCTACGCTTCTGTATTGAACTAAAAATTAACTGATCAAATCTGTTTGGATGGACTGATACACTGGCTAAATTTACCGAACAGGAATATTATGTCACAACAATTTGGACAAAGAACTTCTCAGAATCCGAGCCAAAGAAAGTAAATATTTTGTTAGAGTTTTATTTAGCTGAATTATAGATACTCGTAGGGTATAAACACTCCCGATAAGGAAAAGTAAACAAAATCAATTGTGCTTTAGGGAAGTTTTTTTTGGAAAACATCGGAAAACTCCTATCATAATAACAAACTTTATGAACGCGTCCTGGGGGTATTTACCTAACAACGAAATACGGAAAGGGCCATATTTACATAACATTTCATTTGCATAAAAAAAGTAACTAACCTGATAATGTTTGCGAAGGATGGATTTCTTCCATTAATTAAAAATTGAACTTCAGGTATACCTAATATTTAGAAGGTTAGGGCAACTTTAAAAGTTCTAAAGTTACTGAGACCGAAACTTTACAGTTGCCGATCGACCTTTTTCCTACACCTGAGCCAACATACTCGTTCCTCCGGAGTCCAGACACGTACTACAGGAAAACTTTCAGCTTTAATATGATAAGTGGATAATAACCGCAACTCCGTAAATAAATAACCAAAGTCCGTTAATCGCGCTATTTTATACGCTACATCTCGATTCGCGCTATCGAAGCTTTCTAAGTACGACATTTTACAGGGTGCCCCATAAATCAACGATAAGCCAAAAACAGGCGATAGAAGTCATGACATTTGCTATAAAAAAAAAGAAAAAAATCTATATCAAGTGTTTTTTTAATTACATGTATTTAAAAAAAAATAAGTTTTTTCTTTTTTTAAATAGTAACTTTCATGACTTAGTCTAGCGCCCGTTACACATCTGAAATCAGTCACGTGGACTTCGGCCTGACCGGGCATAGCTCCTCGCCAGGTCAGAAGATCTTCCTTTAGGGTCGCCACGCATATTCCCCCCACGCAGACCATGTAAAAGTCGGTTGACCCGACGGTATCTGCTGGCGCTCACCTATCCAGCGCAGCTTCCTGCTGACAGTGGCTGGCGTACGCGACGGTGAGACCTCGTCTACACCGCTCCGTCTCCACCGCGCTCACGTACAACACGAAGTCCGTGTCCTCCACGCCGAATGTCTCCACTTCCTCTGGTACTAAAATTCATAAACACGATAGATAGTATGGAAATAAGCAGCAAACAATTCTACGAATGAATAGGAAAGTTTCAATCGCTCATAAGCAGTAAGTATTCGTGGAAGTGACTCGCAAAATTGTCGAGTTGAATGGCTGACGATAAACTGACGTTGCCCCTATGCCGCCAATGCGCCCTGGGTATTACCGGGCAGATCGACGTGGGTGAGGCAGCACTTACCGGGCAGCTCGGTAGCATCGTGTAGCGCGTTGTCAGAGATCTCGGTGGCAGCGTCCTCGTCCTCCAGCTTTGGCCGCGGCAGCTCCTGGCAGTTGTGGCCCGTGCTGTTGCACACGTAGCACGGCTGGAAACGAGCCAGGTAGGTAAAAAGCTGACGAAGCTGACAAAAAAAGGACTTTCGTGTCCGACGATTATGTGCGCACAATAAAACTCTGAAATGCCAGTAGCATTTTAGATCCAACACGGCCTACAAACTTTTAAGAAACGAAGGTATTCTCTCTCACAAGGCCGGCAACGCACTACAACCAGAATACTCTTTTGAAGTTGTGACTTGCGAGTGTTCATGGGCGACAGTAGAGGCTCATCATCAGAACCGTTTGCTCGTTTGGGCTCATTAAAGTTAAAAAAAGTCGTTTAAGTTTAAGTAAAACAGCGTTTGTGTGCTAAAGCTTACAATACAGTTAATGATTTTACTAACGACAGCACACCCTGGGAGTAGAATGTATGCTTGCCAGGCTGCTTCTGTATAATATTTAAAGTCTTGACTTACAATTGTTACGTAACTTTGTTTTTCTTTTTTTTAAATTATTTTATAATTAAGTTACATTAGATTGTAATATATACCTACATCGACTTACAATTACTTATATATTTGAAACAATTATTGTTTATAAAATTTAGTTTTAAGACATAATAATGTTATTTCCCATCTTTTTTGGTAAAAGATGGACCCGTGCGAGTTTCTTACGCCGGTTCTTCTCGCCGGGTTAGTTCCCGAAACGGCGGTAAACACCGTAGTCTCGACGTTCAGAAAGTGTACTTTATGTAGGTACTAGTACTGATTTTGAACGAAAAGGTTTTGATTTTGACATTCCAATAGAAACAAAGCGCACATGAACGTAACGTAGCGTGACGTCGTGTTGAAACGCCAATGAAGTGAGACATTTGACATACTGACGCTGGTGGTGGGTGGTGTGGTAACACGGTGTACAATAGGTATATAGGGGTGAATCAACTTTTTCTTGTCCTAGACAAATCTTTGAATAAAAAGTCAATCAGTGTATTTTTCATCGATAAAATAAGTTTATTCGATATCCAATGAAATATCCTAACCGAAAATTCACTAAATAAATACTAAATCAAAACATTTCTATCTATAAAATAATCGGTGGGCGAGGGGACAAAACCATATTTTCATACAAATTCTGGGACATTTTTGTCCCCGGCAACTGCTTGTAAATATGTAAGAACTGTATTTTTTTCTAAAATTCTCAGTTATAATATTAGTCTATGTATCAAGATAATGTGTAAATGATTAGATTTAAATTAGGTATTAGTTATTAATAATTATTACGGTATAAACTCGTGAAGGCAGAAATTGCGGTACAAAAAAAAGTTGATTCACCCAT
>JAOTAV010020231.1:0-23331 GCA_026546445.1 Cyclargus thomasi
GCATTTTAGATATTAATGTTGTAAATGGTCGTGTTTGACAAACCTTGATGTCAAACAGGACCTTGATGCACTCCAAAATGCACCCTCAGTTCCTGGCGTAAGATTGAATTGAGGGTGCATCTTAGATATTAATGTTATAAATGGTGTCCATAGAGTATAGCTATTTTCAATCGTCCGCCATTAACTGAGTGTGGAATTTGGATTGCAGCAAGTGCACCTTTGCGTGATGTTTGTTCCCGCCGTGTAGAACCCTTATAAGATGATAGTATTATGTAGGTTGTGGAATTCAAATTAAATTAATTGCATTTCACTTAAATACTATTTATAACTAAATTAATATCTAACTTATGAATGGATTTTTTCGCATATTTAATAGCTAGCGATTTCTTGCGATTTCACTTGCGTTAAGAAGTATTTTCATACAAACTTTCACCTCATATTTTATCTCCTTGCGCCTTTTGTGGATCACTTATTAAAATCCTTTCTCAGCGGGTACATCCGTCATTAATCATAACATCTACCTGCATGTTACATTTCAGCCTTATCCGTCCTGTAGGAGTTTTGGCTATGCGTGTCACGTCAATCAGTCACTCCGTCCGTCACCTTCAAGTTTTAAAAATATTAAGTACCCCTTGGTAAGTACCGAATTATAAACCAAACCCGCGACCCCCGGTGAGCTACCAAGGTGCTCAACCACTGTGCCATAGAGGTAGTTAAGTTTTTTATATTTAGATGTGTTTCATCTTGTACAGTAGCTCGATGGCTCCAGTGTACAATATATTTCCCGCGGCGGAGAATTCCATTCTATGTAACCCCTTTGCAAATATTTTTATTTACACAGCACCCATACCATTATAATAATTGCTAACCCGCTCGTATTGTTTGTTGTTTAGCTTAAGCTCGCAAAAACTTTACTATTTATTTTATTTCATACTTGTTTCGTTATTCTCTGGAGAATGTTACAGCGTCAGTGATATTATATATCAAAGAACACAATAAATACCTATACATAATGGGTGGTTTTGTTATTATAACTGGAGACGTGCGAGATTTTTAAGGTTACGTACCCAACGGGTAAAAACGGGATCCTATTACTAAGACTTCGATGCCTGTCTGTGCGTCTGTCTCCAGGCCGTATCTCAAGAGCGTTATTAGCTAGAGTTGAATTCTTACAGAATATGTATTTCTATTGCCGCTTCCTTAGATCTAAGAACTCAAGTGGCACATAAGTTTTGTTAAAACGTATTTTTCTTTAGAGATACAGGACGTTCAAAGTCTGCTAGGAAGCACTTAGCCCCCTATACAAGTCTGACTTATCGTTAGGGGACGCATGGTAAAAACAGGCATCAGGCTTCGATTTTGAAGTATTCATCTTTACATAATATATTTATACGCGAGCGCGAAAACGTTGTACTCCTTTTTACGAAAGACGCGTAGATATAAAAGCATGAAATTTCTCACAGTTATACTTGATAAGGAGGAGGAGCGTAAAATACCAATATTATTTTAAAATATACTTTCATCTTGCACATTTTCAATAAATAAAACGCTACGCACACTAAAATATTTTGACATGACACCACAATCGTAAATTAAATACTCTACTGTTTATGGTTGAAGTTAGATTTTTTTTAAAATAAAACTTTAATGGCCTGGTAACCGAGACCTAAATGCCAAATTTATGTCTGTGATTGAATTGAGAATATATTACAGTTTTTTATAACTCCTCTACACTATTCAAATATTTATAGTCGAATCTCGACCACAGAAAGACCTCTAGTAACAATAATTCGACTAAAGTTGTCGTGAACAAACGAGTAGTGGTAAAAAGTTGAAATGCGATATTTTCCGTCCAATTCTGTGGTCGGTTTTACGTCCTTCCAGTCGGTTGCGTCCCTATGCCCGAGCTTGTCACAGCTTACGTATACATTGCTGCCTCGCGTATCTCATTGTGTCCGACATTTCCACCAAAACTTACATTCTTTTAAAGGCAGTTAAGTATTTTTAAGTTTGGAGTAGAATGCAGTTATAAGACTGTTTCATTAAAATTTGAGTTACAAGGACAGTTTTACTCGACTGCGCCAGAAGGAGGGTTATGTTTTTCGAGAGTATGTATATTTGTAATTGTTTGGCACGTTCTGCAGCCTAAACGGCTTGATGGATTTTGGTATAAGTGCAGATGTCGTTAGATTCGTATTTACAGTGAGAATGACACTAGATACATTAAAATATAAAAAAAAAACAAAGTGGCGTATATTTGGCGCCAAAATTCGAATATAGTATTTCTTAAATTGTAACGGTTTCTGCAGTTGGATTTTGCTTGTTACCAAAACGATACGACACGACACTACACTTTTAAGCAGCTATGCCACTGCACGACGAATGGGCCTGCACGGAAAATACAACGGCCAATAAAAAATCTGCGCGTCGCGCCGGGTTTCTATGAGACTATGACTGCGTGAAATTGGGTGTGCGCTGTGTTGCATCAAGTGAATGAGTGATACAGTTTACCGGTCCAATTTTTTCTATTATATTATATTTGTATAATAATATATAATATTAATTACCCCTATTTTCTATACCCATTTTCTTAGCAAATCTTGACCTGGCAAATACTGTGTGTTGGAAAAACTTGGAATCCATGGCTGACGGCAGTTGCATTCCATCAGGTGACCCGTCTGCTCGTTTGTCGCCTGGTTTCATAAAAAACGATATCTTAAACATTTTATCATATTCTAGTAATTTTATTCTCGTCGAAATTAGCTTTATTCGTTTATGAGAAGACTTTCATTTCAGATCTCATAATGTTACGGAGTATATAAATAAAATATTTCTTGATACTAATAAGTTGAGAGTTGGAACTGTAAATAGACGTTTGAAATAGCTCCCGGCCTGAAATTAGGTTATCATCTGATGCCAATTTTATTCCAACTTTATTAGAAATGGCACAGGTTATTGAGATGTTATAAGTAGTTTTAGAGCTTCTATTTTTCATTAACCATTTACAGGTTGTTTGGATTTGTGATGCCGTAACAATTTCTAAGTATAATAGAATGTAAAATCTATAGATATGTATAGTGAATTCGCTCAAGATTGGCGGTATGGTTTATTGACCCTCCGTCAAAAAATGTGTCAATTCCATTCAAATCGCGATCGTAAACAAAGTGTTATGTTGTCACTTTGTTGTTGACAATCGCGGTTTGTATAGAAATATGACACAGGGTTAATGAACCATACCGCCATCTTGAGCGAATGTATCATAGTACTCAGAATATTTGTTTTTACCGACATTCGAACCTTCAGGTCTACCATCAGTTTGAAGCAATATTATTTGTCGATACTCGACTACGTAAATTTTTGTCGACAGCGACTACGTAAATTTTTTGTATGGCAATTTTAGTTTCTCTAATGACCCCTAGAGGCGCTGTACAATTTAGCCATACTACAAATTTACGTAGTCGCTATCGAATATCGACAAATATTATTGCTTAACTCATGGTAGAGCTACTAATATCTCTGCTGAACGGTTAAAATGATCTGAATATCATCGGAATTCGATTTACACGAACTAAGACAGTGGGGCAAGTGTTTTAAGTTGGCTCACATGGCTCAACATGGCGGCTGTGATAATTTTTTTCGAATACTGCAATATACTCACATAGCTCAGCACAAGGATTTCAGAAATGATTTTCTAAAATCTAGAGTATAGTATTTAGAAGTCGGGGTTCTTGTTAATTTTTTTTTTGGAGTAAGTGATGAAACCTTTATTACGCTACAGCAAACCTCAAATTGCCATCCAGGGAGTATGACGATCTTGAACATTGTTTGCGGCGTCAATTCCATGTCACTTGTGTGCACAGCTTTACTGAGCCCTCGTGTGCCACTGTTTGAAGTAAGGACGAGACAATATGTCGTCTGTCGAGTTGGAGACCCACTGCTTGCTCAATTTTATTCGCATGTATGGCTATTTTAGTCTGAAACTACTCAGGCTACTGGTAGATCTTTAATTTGGCGTCGAAAGTAGAATGCTTTAGTGTCTAATCTAAGATATTAATACACCAAAAACGATATAAAAATAAACTTAAAGTGGTTTAATCAATTACTGTTTGTGGAACTAGCTCTAAAATGTTTATATAACGCAGCTTTGTAAGTGCTCGCGAGATTTTTAAATTCTTTGATATTAGGTTTTCCAAAGTATTTTGTGATTGTGACAGATTTTTATAGAAAATTCTACGGTTCTGGATAGGTACTATGTTCGTTTAGTTTATAATTATAGCAGCGCATATAAATCGTAGATGGCGTTAATAGTACAATATATTTTTTCTTATTATCTAATATAATAAAAAAGTATAGTAACTGTAACTTTAAAATAAAATAAAAAAGTATGTAACTGTCCTAAAAAAAAATAAGTCAAGTTTTCTTTTCTGAAGCTATAACTCCTGAACGCGCGAAACCGATTTTCACGGTAGTAAAAAAATCAGGAAAAACCTCAAGAAAAAAGTAACAAACCTAAGGCTCTCATAATTTTTCCGTAAAGTGTACCCCAAATGTATACGGGGAGTGGGGTATAGAGGACTCGCTTCGCTCGCCAATATATATTTTCATAGTGCATCAATATTACAGGATAGTCTAAGAATCTAACACAGTGTAGTTGTTACAAAGAAGTCATGTTATTCATTTTCATTTACATGTATAATGTATGCTCATAGACTTAAAAAGTGTCTATGTTAGGATAGTAGTTTTTATTTACTTGGAAAAATTTCCATTAAATCTAATTTCTCGGAACTTAGCGCGACTAATTTCTAATAGTGATGGTACTACATACTCATTCCTAAAAATTGGTATCGTTAAGTCCCGATAAATTAGTTTTCATTATAATGTAACACAAAAGTTTAAAATTTGAAAAGTTCCATACGTTATTTTCGCAGAGAGCGTCAGAGCCTATCCTGATTTTTAAAATCATAGTGTATTTGAAGTGGTGCCAATTCTGTAAGTGGCGACCACACGAAATCACTTGTGGCAGCGTCTCACCCGACCGAAAATACTTTTGACATTTTTGGTCATGCGGCTACGGACGCTACGGTACTAGCTCGGATTTTGTAACTAGCTTTGGAATTTTATACTCGCCTTCAAATTGTGGTTTTCATTATTCAGTAGGACTCTCGAGAACACGAGAATGCTTGAGGGCATTATTATAAAAGATTTTGGAAAATTTAAAACTTGATTCGATATTTTTTGTTTTAACGAGAGTAGTTAGACTTATACATAAGAGAAAAGTCTTGATCATCTAAATTATTAAAAAATCAGGTGATAAGATTGCATTCCTTAGCAAATTCAAAAAAAGAATATATCAAATATGGTGGTTATAAAATCAATATTTATACTCTAAGCGTGTTCAAGAGACATTGCTCTAGCATCCATGTCGTTGCCGCTGTAGTGTAAATGAAAATTAAACCTGTCAAAGTCAGACAGTGGCATTTTATTGTGCCGAAATAATATTGTTGCCGGTGACGGCGTACGGTGGACAAGCGACCTAAGAGTAGAACGCGGCATTCTGATTCGTTCGTTTGAGTCTCAAAACGGTTTTGGAATACGGCCCCTACACACGCTTCTCCTCACTTAGGCCGGTCACATACATACGTCGTAATGTTTTCTTGGGGTCGTTCGGGTTTTCAAACTATTTTTATAGACGTACGAAATGTATGCGCCATGCGGTTTGTATGTAGCTGGTACCAGACCTTTGTATAGATTTACTGCGCTTCTCATCCGTATCAAACTCGGAGGTATTCCGTATATACGAGGCCAGCCTCACAGTAAGCAATACGTGGCTTTATCCGTGGTAGGTATAACATAATGCTATGCGTGAAATATGATTGTAACAGTAGGAAGGGAAAATTAGAATGTGCCGTTTGATGAGCTCCTGACGTGAAGTGCGAACTCACAGACCAACTTACCAACTAACCGAGTACCAACACCGATATAAAGTTCCGTCGGGTCTCTGGAGATAACATGCCAACATACACCGCAGATGTTAGATACAGTATTTAGTGGCTGGAGTGAGGTATACTGTGACGGGGCGTGATGGGCCGCAAAGAATTTTTCAAACAAATGCTATGCGACCCACCACGCCCCGTCATGGTATATTATTATACAAATGCGATATGCCGTAATGGCTTTAGCCCTACCAACAGTACCAGTGCCTAGGAAGAGATTCATTAAATACATTCGAGAAAATCAGCCAGACGCCCTCTTTACATAATGTGCAGCGCCCCAGCTTACCCGGCTACTCTGTACCAGGTTACTCCGTGGCCCGTGCACCGTGCCCTCCTAACGCCGCTACTGGCAATGCGCCCTGGCACGCCCCGTCAACAAGTGCTCGAAGCTTTAGTACACGTAAATAGACTTCAACGTATCGTAGCTGACCTGCGAAATACTGTGTGTTGTGGGTATACTATACTTGACAGTCTAAGTTATTTTAGACGATGTAATGGAAATTTCTTTCAGAACCTCTAATTTTTAGACAAACTTCAATAATGCAATTTTCCACTCATAAAGAGTTATCATAATTCCCAAATACATTACGTCAATTTGGCTGTGACAAATAGATGTTGACAGGTTCTGAGATCTACTCGTTATAAAACTTTAACAAAATCGGTCCAGTCTTTTCCAAAAATTTTCCAACAGACACCGCGACATGAAATTTATATAACTGAGATAATGATTAACTAATACAGGATCGGAAGCCGGAACCGGAAGGGAATTAAAACGAATATTTATAGTCGCAATAAAAATGTAAATTTCACGCTACACGCCTCTAAACTTGTTTGAAATAAACCCGGTAAAGCGAATTTGATGTTGACTAAACGACATTCGTTATTTTTTTAAAATCATATTATGTGCGGTCAAACGTGGAACCGTGTATAACGGGCTTAAATCCTATTGGGAGTTTAAATAACGAACACTGTTAGATTTTTAAAATATGTCTTTGTGGATTCTAGGTACTGCTACAGAAGTCGCAAAATACTTTCTTTTAGTCGAACTTTTTACTGACAGTAAGCCGCCATTAAACCTAGCCTAACCTAAGCATTTAATTTTAATACGGACTTAATTTAAATGATGGTGATGGCAGGCCTGAATGGCGCTGATAAGGCCGATGTAATCCGGTTGTGTTACTGGCTTAGAGCCGCGGTTTCCGTATAAATTTTTCATCTCAATCCTGCAGAAAATATTTTTGAGCGAAAAATGACTAGCGATACTGTGTTAGTCACAAAAATAAATCTATTATATAAAAATAAGTCGGGTTTTTACTTCCTGACGTTATAACTTCAGAACCCAAGAACCGATTTCTACGGTTTTGCATTCGTTGGAAAGGTCTCGGGCTCCGTGAGGTTTATAGCAAAGAAAATTCAAGAAAATGTTCAAGAGAAAAGCAGGAAAAGAGGGAAAGTAATTTTCACAAACATCGCCATCTCTGATACATAGCATGCGTCAGTACGTGGTTTTTACGTGACGTTCGAATTCCACGCGGGCGAAACCGCGGGCAACAGCTATTTTATACAGGTAAGCCGTTCATGAGGGATAGCTTTAGACAATGGATCTATGCCCGGATTTCACCAGGCTAGTCTTTCAAGCCAGCTAATAGTTTTCTTTTGAACTTTTTTTTATGATATTAAGGGGGCAAGCGAGTAGACGGGTTACCTGATGGAAAGCAACTGTCGTCCATGGGTATGCGTGACATCCGAAGAGTCGCAAGTGCTTTGCCGGCCTCTATAGGGAATGGGATTTTTTAACTGATTTGGCTAGCTGACACTGACTTGTCAACGAATCTACTTATATTACTACTATATACTATTTAGAATTGAAGAGGGTTTTGTCCACACAATGCCAGAAATACTAGTTTGACAGCTCACTGACACTAGCTTCAAAACTAGCCTCGTGTATCTCAGGCATCTATACATATTATAAAACAGTAAAATTGGCGTGTCTGTATAATTAACATTTTTACAAACTAGTCGATGTGGGGGGGCCTAGGAACAGTTATAGAAAACAAATCTACAAAATAGTTGTCTGTTTGTTTGTTCGCTCTAATCTCCGGAACTACTGGACGGATTTAAATAAATCTTTTTTTTTAATAGCCATTAGGTCTGAGCAACATAAAGGATACTTTTTATCCCGGGAAAATGTACGGTTCCCGCGTGATGTACCAATTTACCAACTTGTTTTAGATAATATAAAATAAATAAATAAATAATCTTTTTCATTTATTCATTAATTTGGATATTACAAAATATACCTTCAACAAAAAACAATACAAAAACGAAAACAAAACAAATTGACAATGAGCATTTACGTGATAGGACAAAAACAAACAAAAAACAATATTTAAATCATGTCACATCTTTGTAAGCGCACGAAAGAAATTGGTATTCTGAGATTCTGGATTAATGCCCAAACCGAAGAAATGGTATCCACTCAGGTTCATGACCGTGGACACTAAAATCCTTGATATTCTATAGATTACAGTGTATCCTGCAAGACACTGTCGTGTCTTGATGATGCGACACTCCAATTATGCAATAGCACTGACGTTTAAAATGAAGTGTCCTTACACAAAAAATCCGCACTTTCCATACTCATAATATAGATTGAAAGATGTGTTTGTCGTAGCAACCTATCGGTTTGATTTTTGCCAAAGACTTTCTTGAAAGGATAAAAAGTAACATCTTTTAGTCTTAGAAAAACATAAGGTTTTAAAAATAATTTTATTTCTGCAGCATGATATAAGGAAGCCCCGCTTGACACTTATCTTTATATTGATACCTCTTGACATGTGATCTGGAGACAAAATGGCCGCCGTCCGATCTCAAGAACAATGTTGTTTTAGGGTTTAGGGGTTTGCTTCTTGAGAAGGGTTAAGTTTGCATAACTAGCATGTAGATTCTGTAATCGATATCTAAATCTTCTTAACGAGGCTTATCTTACCTACACTATGGCTTTCCAATGTGTTAGCAAACCTAAACAGGTATCATTAGTGATGTGTCTGATCTTGATCTTTAAAAATGTGTATCCGCGTATGGGGATCCGGATAATTCATGTCAAGATCTGCGGATACATATACGGACCCGGATATTCATTTGTTTACTAAATCACAGCGCTCGATAAAGAAAGCCTATTTTGTACCTTAAAATTACGTACTATGGCATAGTAAGTTAGGACCATAAATATTTCCGATAGAAAAGTGTTAAATATTTGATTACAAGACATAAAATACATCCAGAGCCAGATTTGCACTCTGTTACTCTCCAACACTTCAACTAATTCTTTGCCAAAAATCAAGTCGATTAGTTGCTTTGTTAGTGTGTGTAGGAAGGAAAAATAAACAAACACACTTTTCCCATTTATAATACTAAGTATGGATGGGATATACAATAGTTTTTGAATCTATTCACCTATGCAGGATGCCGGATGAAATAAAACCAAGCGCCCCAGCGAAATGAGTTTGCTCGCACAAATCACTGTTTTATGATTTTAGCGCTGTTACATTTATTGTATATAGAAAACTAATACACACCCTTATGTATATCACTAAGTTATTTTTACACCCTGTAACCTGCATAACTAGCATTTCATCCTATCGATTGAAAATTAATCGAGTAAAGATACGTAAATACTGATACGGATCATTATTTTCTCTTGGTTATCCGCGGATTCGGATATCCGGAACATCACTAGTATCAATTTTTTTTTAATTGTTTGTCTCGGTAATGCCGAAACAAATAACCCTGTCTGGATAAGCTGACGGAGATAATTTTTATTTACACAAATAATAGTTTGTGAATGTCTTGTGAATGATTAATATTTTTAATGTAAAATATTTTTGAATAGCCACAGGGTAAGAAGCGTGTCCGGCGCTGCGTCCGTACAGAATATTTTATCCTCTTGGAAGTCGGGGATTTAGCTCTGTACAGTGGATTTTTTATATATTATTTTATGAAATTTTTACACCAGTCTTACTCTTAAAATATATTAAGTGTGAATAAGAAGCTGAAAAATAATACGAAATGCAAAAACGCAGGATGAAATTCGCAGTTGGGATGCGCACGAATGTTAACATCTATGTTGTTATTATTTTTTGTAGAATCAATGGCTAAGAAGGGATTAGCCGGTAATTTAATAAAAAAGTATTATGAGGTAACTCCGGTTCGCGGTACACAACACTGATGCAGCCGGAGCAAAAATTTTATAATGAAAAAAGTTTCGGTCAGTTTGTTTTCGGTTTATTGGGATTGTTTGTGTTTAAATGAATTAAAACAAAACATTTTGTATTAAAAGTTGCGCGTGTGTTTTAAGTGTATTCGTTGTCCGCTCATGGGAATCGTACATCTTTCTGAGATAAAAAAAAATGCTCAAGCAACCCATTTTGACTAACACAGAAAATTGGCGTGAAACAGCGTTGTGCTGTGTTTCGTTCAGTGAGTAAGTTTATCTCCCTGTCTCTTTTCCCATTCCCTATTTCCTTATAAAGCCGGCAACGCACTTGCGACTCTTCGGATGTCACGAGTGTCCATGGGCGACTGCAGTTACTTCAGGTAATCCATCTGCTCCCTTGCCCCCTAAATTTCATTAAAAAAAAACAAGAATTTCTCCGCGAATGAAGTGTAAATTAAGGTTAAAAAATTGGCTCTACATAGGATCTTACAACTTTTTGACACCACGGTCTCATTTTGGCAACATTTATTACATGAAAATGTTCAAATCAAATCAAAATCTTTTTATTCAAAATAAGTACTTTAAGTACACTTTCTGAACGTCGAGACTACGGCGCCTACCACCGGTTCTGGAACTAACCCGGCGAGAAGAACCGGCGTAAGAAACTCGCACGGGTCCATCTGTTTTCAGTGGAATCCATTTTTCTGCCCGTATTTGGCAGTTATAAAGAGTTCAATCCATTCCCAATCTATAGACAAAACAAACCCGTATAGTCCAACACAAATCTCTCCGTATTTACAAGTGCAGTTTTATTTGCCAAGCTCAAATTTGGTTCTGTTCTCTGAACTGTTGCTGGTCAACACTCGAAAACCTTTTATTTCAGTCTCACGCGAAATCGCGGTGCTCTCATGGTGCTCTCATGGTGAACGCACGTTTATCAGAGTCGAAGGAATCGACGTCATTTCCTCTTTGAATTTAACAGCGAACGATTCGGACGGATCGGACGATTCGGCGCGGGCTAGTGTGAGAGATTCTATGACATTTAATGTATCTAATTCTAAAAGAAGAACCTAATGACCCTAGAGCTGGCGCTTACCTCGGCCAATGTATAAGTTTGGCGATACAGCGAGGTAATGCCGCCAGCATCTTAGGGACATTGCCTCTGATTTAGACTTAGTTTTTTATCTTTAGTACAATATAATATTATTGTAGTTTATTATTTTTAATAATACCAATGTTTAAAATGAATATATTATCTTTTATCGATAAAAAAAATCTAAAAGTCGTTTCCTTCGCCGCGTTCACTCGTTCGGTTCAGTAAGATGTGCTTTCACCATTAATAGAAAGCAATACGACACGACGTAACGCACTTCCAGAGAACTAACATTTGAAACATTTTAATTCCTTGGAAGAATTCAGAACCTAGCAATTACTGTTACAAGCAACATTATTCCGACGCAGTCTTTTGTTTTCGCTTAAAATTGTACTACAATTGGATTTCATGTATTTTAAGATTTTATTGTAAGACATGAGATGTTATTTATCTAAGTAAATTATATTTTTATAAAAGATCTATGCTTTACTAAATTGACTGACTTGACGCTTTGACTGCACTGACGATTATCTTGACTTTCACTAGACTTTCGACTTGACGAAATATTGCAACGTCGCTAAAATTATTGGACCAAGAAAATTGATATGTAGCCGTAGCGCCATAATAAGAAGAAGATAAAAGATGTATGAAAATACTCTATGATACACGATATATATACGATATGAGAAACAGAATTTTGTCTCCCCATCGAGTCCATTATACTTCGAAATACATTCATTGTATTTGATTTATAACAAACAACACTTTGTCCTATAAATCGCAATAAGAATTATACTTTACTTTTTACAAAAACTTATTTTGAATTGCTCGTGTTTAGGTCTCATGATCTGATAAATGATCAAAATCTTTTTCGCCGCTATGATTGTGTGATACTATCTACAGAAGTTTTGAATTTGGAAGGTTTTTTCTAGTTTCAACTTACAGTACCCAGACTATAAAAGCTAAACAAAGAAATATATTTTTAAGTAGTGCAAAGCATGACTCTGCTATGACAGACATATATTTTAATGTCTGTCATTGAAGAGTCATTCCGTCCAGTCGAGCTGGCCCATTAGTGCCTAAGTACGACAGGACCTCGCGGGAAAACCGGCGTGAAACAGCGCTTTGCCTGTGTTTCGTCGAGTGAGTGAGTATATCGGACGCCCTACGGTATTTCCAATCAATTTCCCCTTTCCCAACAACGCACTTGCAACTCTTCTGATATCGCAAGTTGCCATGATCGCCGGCGCTTATTCGGTCGCCTGCCCCTAAATTAAAAAAAATAAAGTCTGAATACTAGTAACATTGAACATTATTATAGTGTGCTTATAATTCTGAAATTACTTTTAGGCTTAAGGATTATACATGGGCTAGAGGGGTAAATTTAACCTCTTATAAGTCAAAACGTTAACCATCCAAGCCAAAAAAATATATGTTACAGAATGATCTTCATTCTTTTATTACTAGCGAGGACTTTTCCTTAAGCTATTAGTTAATCAGAAAAGAAATGTACCGTGGACATCGATTTTTTGTAAAAAACTGTATAAACTACAAAACTAACCGGTTAAGATGAACGATTTTTGTTTATACAATACAATGTTAGTAACACTATAACCCCTAAGGAGGAATTCTTGTTTCTTGTTTTTATTAGTTGTATTTAATTATTAAATTTAAAAAAAAATAATTATTTAATTATTTTCCGTTAGCGGCGGGAGAATTTTGAAACTCCGAATATATTAATTGTATTCCCCTTAAATAAAATAGGAGGACCTAGCCGCACTAAAACGCTACGGCCGCACCGGACGTCTACCGGTGAAGTACGTGTTATACCCCATTCACACGTTTCCGTAATTAATGCGCCGCTTTCGAGATCCGGTCGACGAAGCCGGAAGACGGGTCGTGTAAAAGGGCGCTTTGCATAACATTTATCTTTTTCATGCCTCCGGTTTTTCTAGCCCTCAAACGTCAGCAAGGGGGCTTTCTTTGTAAAGAAATAGGCTCGCTTTGTACGATTGTGTTCTTGTAAAGGTAACATTGTTTTATGATAACGCTCTATAAGAAAACTATGTCAGTAAATTTGATTTATACAAGTACCTACTTTCTAGGGTTCCGGAGCCAAAATGTGAAAAAAGAAAACTCTTAGGTACTAGCTTTCGGCTGCGGCTTCACTCGCGTGGGATTTGAAAATCACACAAAATAAGATTTTTTTGAACCCAAGAATTTGCCTATATTGAAGAGTATTTCATCCTTCCCACTAAGTCCATGCAAAAATCATGTGTGTTGGTAGTTTCGTTAAGACGTGAAAGAGGAACAAACAATTTTTCCGCATAATTAATTATTTTAGCGTGGATAGGTTTTAGATTTTTTTACATATTTCTATAATATAATTCGACATATAGCCCGCGCGTATAATATAAAGAATATTACATATTTCTTAATTTTTTTTCTTGTAAATCGAAGTAAATTAAAACGGAGTTAATAACGCAGGTAAGTTATTAGAACAACAAAGGCTGGCAGTTGAGAATAATTGAGGAATTCAATATTTTATATTAACGTTGTTATAATAAAGGTTAAACGTTGTTATAATAGAGGTTAGCAGAACCCAGATATTATAGCACGATAATTATACGAAACGAGCAAAACTAATATTTCGGTCGTTTCTCAGTTTACAGACCATCTCAAAGGGTTCGTTATTTGTAGCTTCAGCGACGCCAAAATTGTGTGATAATATGTATCATTTATACATATAATAAAACAGTAAGATTGTCGTGTCTGTACATTTAGTATTTTTACATATCAATGTTGGGGGGCTAAGGAATGGTAATAGAACAAATATCGACAGAAAAAATGTTGTCTGTTTGTACGCGCTAATCTCCGAAACTACTGGACCGATTTGAATAAATCTTTTTTTTTTTAAAAGCTATTAACTCTGGACATCATAACGGATACTTTTTATCTCGGGAAAAAGTACGGTTCACGGGTGACATACAAATTTTCGCGCAACGAAGTTGCGGGCACCAACTAGTTATAATATAAAATGCTTTGTCCCGAACTATAAGCATCTAGGAATCAACTTAAAGTCTAAACCACTGATCGTAGAAACATGAAATTTGAGGGTGATTGTTCTCCGTATGACGAACGATTAAAGTGAGTATGGGAGAACGCGATTCAGTGCTGCGACCTGATCCAACTTTCTGTTACCTTTGAAGCTCTATCCGCTGAACCGATTTAGCTGAAATTTGGTATGAATATCCACTGAGTCCCAGGGAAGGACACAGGATACTTTTTATCCTGGAAAAATGTACGGTTCTCACGCCACAAACGAATTGAAACGCAACGGAGTTACGGGCATCATCTAGTTAAAGTATAAAACACAATCTGTGCCCTTATTCTGCTGTTTTAATACAAATATGTTCTAGGTTCAATCCAATGCAGAATCATATATTGACAGGTTTTTCTTATCCAGTGACACAAATCAACGCTGGTTTGATCACTAGATTCGAATGGTAACCGGCCATAAGACCTCAACATAGTGCCATAGATAATACGTTAGGCAAATCTAAATACATTAAATGTAAATACTTAAAAGTATTACGATGATACCTACCATTTATCAAAACAGTCCTGAAGCTGGTTTAAGTATAAGCTGTCCTGTGCTCACCTCGTTGGATTCTTATTTTTGTTTTTTTTTGTTCTGGCAGTAAGGAACACATAAAGAAAAAAAAAATTCTTTTTGGTAAAGTCATTTTAAAGTTATGCGCGTACCTATACATTTTGGCGATTAATTTATAGGGTTCTCAACTCGCACTCGGCCGGTTTTCTATCTATATAGATAAAAATTCCAGTAAGTTTGTTGTCTTATTATACCGAGGCTACAAAGCCATATTGTAGCTGCGCTAACATCGAATTGAATTAGCGGAATCTGGGATTTTAATATAAAGACGAGACTTGAGATATTTACTCGGGGGAGTGATGTGTCTTAATTACTACTAGTTTATTTAACACGGTGTTACGTTTACGGGAACTAACGTAGACACCCTTATACGACTAATATCATTTTAATAATTTGTAACTGTGGTGTAGAGGCCCCGCAAAACGTACGATAAAAATTATAGGAGACTGCTCAATCTTTGATTATATGGTGGGACAAGGTAGGAATTTTATACATGGGACATTATATTCAGTTCTACAACCCAATTCATACTTCCATCCATATATAAAATAACAAGTCCTTACTGATTGACTGATTCATCATCGCCTAATAAAAGCTGTTAAAGCTACAGCCATGAAAATCGTTAAGTAGGATTGTTTTATTGGGTAGATACCCGCTAAGAAAGGAATTCAAAATTTTTACCCCTAAAGGGGTTAAATTAGATGTTGAAAGTTTGTATGAAAGTTCGTCATTTGTTCAGTTACAGACATGAAAATTTATTTCTGAGCTGCTGATTCAGAATAAATGAATACATGTTTAAGCGCTTTATGAAATTTTACTTCCAGAGGGTGAAATGTGTATGAAAATACTTCTTAATGCGAACAAAGCCGCGGGAAAAAGCTAGTGCTGCACATATTTTGCTAAAATTGAGTATGGGGATATTTTGAGGCTCGGGAAAGGACATAAGTTCTTAGCCGTGGGATAGCCATGCTTTAGCACGAATAGGCTGGCTTGACCGGAGTGATACCACGGCCTCACAGAAAACATGCGTGAAAGGGTGTTGTGCTGTGTTTCGTTCAATGAGTGAGTTTACCGGAAACCCAACTTCCCCAACCCCCTATCCCTTTTTGAATTCTCTCAATAATATAAATTTTACGGATGTATGTTTTCGAGTAAACATTATTTTATTATATTCTATAAGTACAATATTTGATAGGTTTCATTTATGTTTACGTTTAATATGTATTTTCATACACATTAAACGTAAACTCAAATTCGTATTCATTTTCTTTGTTACTATTAATTGTCTATATTGTTATTAATTATCATTTAAATTTTTAAGAATAGCCCGGTAATCTAAAAAATGTTAATTCCGGGTGCTTTAATGATGCTTTAGAGGACCATAAACTGCACAAGTACGTGCAATGATTTTTACGCTTTTCCATGATATTTTAAACGTCACTATCCGCTCGTAACTATGTATCACTCGAGACTGTAGCTCTACCGAGATTCTACCAAGATTGAGGAGCGTAGGTTTGATAATTTTCCGGCAGTTTATATGGAGTGCACGTTCTGTAATGTAATTCCTACTCTGTGTTATTTGTTTGTCCAAATCAATATTGATTTCATTGCGTTGCCTATTGTCCTATTAGCACTAAAACGGGAAAAAAGAAAAAGTTGGAAAACATCTCAATCTCAATTCAATTTTGCCGAGTCAACAAAAGGTTAGCCCGTATTCCCCTGGAACTTTGATATTTATTTAGTAGTTTGAGGTCGGAATCGAAAAATGTTCTCGATATTTTTCGAGCGGGTCACACGTTCATACATTTTTTACGTCGGCGCAATATTGTGGGCAAATAAATTTGATTGGTCTAAGGTTTGTTGAGGGAATTCCAGGTTTCATTCGGGTTATAGATGTAGGTCGCGAAGTTTTGTTCAGGTGGACTGTAAACGTGACCTCATGTACGTAATATGGATGATCGTTTCCGTGGGAGAGCCATGCTTCGGCAAGAAAGAGCCGCCCGACCGGAGTGATACCATGGCCTCACAAAAAACTGGCGTGAAGCGGCGTTGTGCTGTGTTTCGCTCAGTGAGTGAGTGATTTTAACAGCGACTCAACTTTTCTAATCCCCCTATCTCTATTCCCTTATAAAGGCTCGCAACGTACTTGCGACTCTTCGGATGTCACGAGTGTCCATGGGTGACGGCAGTTGCGTTCAGGTAACCCGTCTGCTCCCTAAATATCATAAAGTATAAAAACCTATCTTTCAAATACCCAAAGTCTCTAGTCTTTACTCCGTAGACAAGTGTTAACTTCTTAACTTCTCCGTGGATTACCAGTGGTCTCTGGAATCATCTCAAGTGTTTGTCCGCGAGGCGATGTTTGTCCGCGAGGCGATGTTTCTGAGGTACCTGATAATCTTGATGAAGGTATTAAAATGCAACACGATTGTAACATGAAATTTATCATTTATAAAAGAGAGAGAGAGAGAGAGAAGAAAGATACTTTTATTTAACCAACAGTCGTCCGCAGCGTTACGAAAATTTTGTCAGATGGATCCTCAGGACTAAAAGTTTAAGAACCACTACTCCAGACGCATTGAAGTTTTTTTTTTAACTAAAGGTGTTTTTAGCCTACCGTGGCTGGCAACGCACCTACAACGGATGTTGCGATAGTGATTGCTTTCCCAGAAATTGCCCTGACTATTCATTTGCCACTTAACTTCATAAAAACGTCTGTTTTAAAATATAATAATAACTAAGCACGGTCTGCACAGTAGAATATTATTCAATTTGGGGCGAATTTCTTGCTGCGTCTACGTGACCCAGTTCTCGTGAACGGGAGTCTCACAAACTCATAACTCTAACAATCTACCGTTTCACTGTCTTCCCGGGCTTTTTACGACACACCATAGACAATTAATTAGCTACCAGAAAATAAAACGTACGGTCAGCAAATATAATATGGCATCCATACTTTATATGTATCCTTTTAGGACACGCTGCGCCTAATTTGGTATATTATTTGGAAGTAGCTAAAACTTTGCTCTGTGATTTTTTATTAAATTACCAGCAATATACTACCGATACGACCTGGAAACTTCAAAGGAGAGCGTATTCCCTCTCGAAAGGCCGGCAACGCACCTGCAACTCTTTTGATCAAGTAACGACGTTTGCTCGTTTGTCCCCTTATTTTATAAAAAAAATCCAGGCAGATTTTTACGCGAGAACGCAACAAACATCCATACATTCTTAATTGCTTACAAGCGAATTCCGTGTCCTACTCTAACGTATAATGACGTTTTTAGAGTAGGACGGCAGCATTTGGCCAAGCCCGAAGATTTGTATGTGCTGTTTGAGAGCAGAGCTTAGGGCTCCAATGATACCATTTCATCCTAAAATAAATAGAGGTTTTAACCGACAACTTTGTCGCCTAGGCAACATTTTGCAGACTCTACCATATCATTTATGAATAATTTTAGCGCTCACAAGGAGACATAATAACGTGCGCCGTATTTTGGATATAATATGCTAAAAATATTTACAGCAGACTGGCGTTTATTTGCGCCGGAAGGACAATATGACATACGACAGGAGACAATCTTTACAACTACTCACGCACACATACTTAAGTTTTCGGAGCATAAAATAATTATTTTATATGCATCTAAAAGTCTCCGTCTTATTTTCAATGTTATCCTGTTGTATATTACGTTACTCCACACTTTAACGGCATAATATTTGTTAATGTGCAGATTACCAAGGTAAAGTGCATAATATAAACCTTTACGCACTTAAACGGACGTAATTTTATCTGCAGATTACCTAGGTATTCTGCAGATTACCTGGTTGATGTGAAAATAATTTATTTTTCGTAGTTTACCTAAGTCAGGTAATTTGCTAAATACCTACGAATCTGCATATTAACGGGTTTACGCACTTTAACAGTAACAAATATTTATACTTGTAGTGTGTGAGTATGAAATATGAGGTACATTCGGGGTCATAAGTCAGACCTTTGCGGCTTTGAAATTTCGAACTCTGCTCCTAACATGTGAATTGTGAAGGAAACAAAGCAAGGCATATTTCAAAGTTGACGCGAACTCGGTACTACAATTAATATCCTTATTGTACTTTAAATTCATAATATGTACAGTCGATAAAACACTTTCTCCATTGTTATTACATTTATGTACTTAATAATAATACTAGTCATAAATTGTATGCTATTTCCCTCAGTGTTCTTTTTTAATTTCAAATTTTATGGTGTACAAAAAACAATTGTTCCGAACACATATAATAATCAGTCGATTATTATATCAGTATCTTTAAACGAACGCCTAGTCAGGCGTTCGTTTACGGTTAAAATAGCAATCCTAGCAGTGGTGTATCATATCAGTCAAGTTAATAGCGTAAGAGGATCCTTATTTTCATAAAACTTTTGACATCTATATTATATATAGACGTATCGACAAAAAAAAGTTTTCTGTTTATCTGTTTGTACGCGCTAATCTAAGGAACTACTGGACGGATTTGCAATCTTTTTTTATTTAATAGCTATTAAGTCTAACCTATAGGATAGGTTTCCGTGTCATATACAAATTTTTGCGCGACGAAGTTGCGGGTATCAACTAGTTTAATATTAAGTTTTATGCAACTTACAGCGAATTGTGTTTAATACCCCATAAATTTGCGAAGACTACATTTCATCCAGAGAGAAAGTGTACCACCACAAAAGTGTGTAAGAAGTTTTCACTCCAGCAGTACCCTAAATGGCGATACGTGAGTCGAACGCCGTCAGCTGTCGGACGAAACAAAGCGGCGGAAATACGCGGCCGCGTCATTTCCCTTTCGTTCCGGGCCTAACGAACTATATAATGATAGTAATGAATCGGATTCAATCACTGACTACCAGTTCTGGTGTTTGAAAGAATTACGTAATAATATCTCTTGGAATGATAAAATTATTTTTATAGTTAAGGTTTGATTCTGTCTGCGTTCACATTTCGATATAACAATACATTTCTTAATAAAATACTACCAATAGTCATTTACTCTGTTCTGTGAAATTTAGGTAGGTTTAGGTAATTGTATGTAAAATTTACATTCAAATAAGTTTTGCGTGTTTTGGAACTGACGGGCTTTTATATAATGAACGAGTTATAGATTTTGTGGAAGATATATATTCTACAAATGGGCTTTTTGGCCTCGGCTCAGGGGTATGAGAGAACCTACAGAACTATATTTCTTGTTTTTACAGAACTATATTCTTCTTTAAATTTCTTGCTCTTTACGGAACCCTTCTAGCGCGAGTGCAACTTGCACTTGGACGATTTGATATTTTTTTAAATGTTGCATGCATTTGAATGCTAGAGCGACATTAGCATTTCTGCTAATGTCGCTAATTTTTATTGTATTTTTATCAGAAAAGATATTTTTTTCATAATATTTTTGCCTGCCTTGTACCTTAGATATAGTTTCTTTATCTAAGGTATACTAAGAATTAAGATACCGCTTCGAAAAATGTGATGGTACTATCAGAACTTATCTATATTTTAACTTCCATCAGTTCCAAACGAGTAAAATGCGGCGAACGAAACTAATTTTAGGATTCGTTACAAATGAAATGTCATGGAACTCGGCACACTTGCCTGCGTCGAATCGTCAGATTCGTCTGAATCGTTCGTTGTAAAGTTAATGAAGGCTTGACTTCGATTCGTTGTGCGTTCGCTACGATGTCCGCGTGTTTGTAAGCTTTCCCGATTTTTACAAAATTTTTGATTACCACTCGGCTCCTATTGGTGATGCTGAATAGCCTATAGTCTTCCTTGATAAATAGCGGTTCAATTCAGGCTAGTAGTTCTCGAGATTAGCGAGTTTGAAAAACAAACAAACTCTTAAGTTTTATATTATTACTATAGATAATGATAACTTTCAAATGTTTGGTGAGAGACGAGAGTTTTGTAACGATCTTGATACACCTGGGCCTTAGGGAGGCGACATGACACAATTATGTCACCTCTAGTGAAATACTGTGGAGAGTAAACACTAGAGATGACACGAGTTAATTTGCCGAATGTGTGCCGAATAAACACCGAATATATTCACTACGTTTCGAAAATTATATTCCATTTATACAATTGGCAGTGGCACTTGTATTTATAAAATGTAAAGCTTTAAAATATTTTTAGTTTAGTTTTGATTTAATATATTTGTTAATTTAAGAATTACCGTTATCTAAAAAGTTCCCTCAAGTTTATCTGGCTAAATAAGTTTTGCAGCGGATGATAGTATTAAATCGTATTAAAAATATCATCTTAATATTTTTAATACGTTTTATCCTAAAACATAATGAACTTTGTATCATATCATATTCATACGTTGCGGTTCTTTTTTTAAGTTCCACGAATATTTCAAGACTAAAATTCGTCAAATTTTAAGAATTTACCGGTTATATAAACCGGTTTTAAGAATTATAAAAACCGTCATAATAAAACCGGTTCCGATCCTTGCCTACAAGACTTTAACCGAATATCCCACTTACCGTTAAATACCCCAGCCCTACTCGGCATTAACATTTACGTCACGCGTCTGTCAGGACGGATCGTAAAGGCGTTGGCGCATCTCCCACTCCACTTAGCTGCTGGATTAGTTGGATTATTACAGATGCCGGCTTGCAAGATTGTAGATATATTATATGTAGTAGATATATTGTGTTTGATTAGCCAGCATAAAAATATATAAATTAGTTACTGTATATATAAATTGTTGTAGATATTCTGTATTTTGTTAGCCATATCACGAAACATAGTGTACACCATTAATTACTCAGATTGCCAGATGCATATTATAAAGATTAATCTGAAAATTGGAGGGGAGTTAGAACCAGAAGAAGGCCATATAAGGGTAATTTTTATTCAGTTTTCAAACGATGTAGGAACAGTGGGTGAGTAAATAAACGTAAATCTCAATGTGTAAAAGCTAAAACTTGAAGGTGGTTGACTGGTTGACATAGTGATCAAAGTCCAAACCACAGGACGAATAGCATATTTATTATACTAGAGCTAATTTAAAATATTTAAATGATTTTCTTTATAGTATTTGTTGTTATAGCAGCAAAAGAAATACATATTCTGTGAAAGTTTCAACTCTACCTATTACCGTTCTTGAGTCACACTCTGATGACAGACAGACGGACTGACAGAGAGACAGACTCGCAGACATACAGACAGATGGACAGATGGACAGACGGGCAAATATCGAAGTCTTTGTAATAAGGTCCCGTTTTTACCCTTTTGGTACGAAACCCTAAAAAAGACTAGGCACAGTCATACAAACATGGACTGTTCTACTGCATATTATGAGGATCTTTATAGCTAAGTATAAATCTGTTGTTGTGTTAAAGTACCTAAGCAGTAGCCGCCACGTGTTAAACCATCATTTATAAGTATTAACAATGGATTATAAAGAGTTACAAAATGGCGCTGGCGGGGCGAGTGGTTATAAATCGCGTCTGCAACGTACAGTAATGTAAGTGCTAAAACGGCATTTTTGTTTTATTGTAATTTGCGATTTTCGATTGTTTTTGTGGTCGCTCGGACATTGATAATTCGAGGAAACAGACAGACGGACAGATGGACAGACAGACAGCAAAGTCAAAAAGTAGTTTAAGATAGTATATTTTAAATTACAACAGTTGCTATAGGTATCTAACAAAATATAAAAATAGAGTTTTATATTTCTTCGTAATGTTTTATTGTACATATAAATATATATTTGGATTTTGTGAAGAAATAGGCTTTCATTTAGATCTTCATTCTATAGGCGGTGAAGCCCACAGCCAGGCATAGGTTTTGTATTGAACTTAGCTTTCCTTTCTAACCGACTTCCAAAAACGAGGAGGTTATATGTTCGGCTGTGGATATTTATATTTTTTATGTATGTTCAACCATAGCTCCGCCGTTTGTGAACCGATTTTCAAAATTTTTTTTGTTGTATAGGGTATTGTTTCGAATAGGTACTATGTTCACCATGGTAGTGGCTGATGGGAACCATGAGTAATCGAGGAAACTCCTCGAAATTTGTTTGGAAACAAATGGTGATTTTGGTTTCCCTAGAAGCGCCCCAAGAACGAACAAAATAATAAAGTAATAACTGATTTATATACAAAACTAGTTATACCCCGTGGTGATACCCGTGGTTTAAGCAAGTTGAGATTAAAAAGTACTCTATGTGCTAATTCATGATACCAGCTAGCTCTATGCCAAATTTAATCGAAATCGTTCAGTCGTTTAAACGTTAAGAATTAACATCACACTCACAAACTCACAAATCCACAAACTTACAAGCTTTTGAATTTATACTATTAGTAAGATAA
>JAOTAV010020242.1:0-23331 GCA_026546445.1 Cyclargus thomasi
AAACCTAACATAAGGATTACAAACAAAGGATATGGGCGAAAAGCCTATAGATGTACCTTATTTTTAAATAAAAAAAATAAATAAAAAAAACCCTCGCTTCGCTTTCTTCTAGTCGGTGATGGAGCGTTTCCCGGCGGCGTGGGTCCACTCCCCCACGGCGTTCACCTCCCCCGAGCCAGCGGAGTTGTACAATAACGTGCTGGCGTTCGTGGTGGGCGACCCCGACGCCAGCGCCCCTGGTGCACGCCGTGAGCTGCACATCTTCCAGTGCCATGACGTGGCCGCGCAGACGCTGGTGGAGGAGCTCAACGCGCTTAAGTGAGTCAGACATATCTATTTTAATTTTTTTATATAAAAATAAGGGGGCAAACGAGTAAACGGTTTACCTGATGGAAAGGAACTACTGCCGCCCATAGACACTCGCAACATTAGGGTTGCAGGTGTGTTGCCGGCCTTTTAAGAGGGAATACGCTCTCTTATTGAAGGTCTGTATGTCGTAGCGGTCCGGAAATACGGCTGGTGGTAGTTCATTCCAGAGTTTATAGTTCAACTCAATTGTGCGCGGCCCTACGTGTAAGCAATCTTTATGACGACCGTACACTCTTGTCGAGTCACAGCGAGACCGCTAGAGGCGAGACGAGGCAAGTGCACACAATTACACCCTCGTAGAGTGTAATTGGGTGCACTTGTCTTTCAGCTGGACCTCGCACTGAGTCGAACAACCTATTCCTCTACTATATGGGATTTTCCCATGCAACACCACAAACAAGTTTCAGCAAGGTTGGTTTAATATACAACTATTGTGGCTACATATTAATTCTTTTTTCGTTTTTTTTTTTGTGGGGAGTACATAATGCATTTCTATGAATCTATGAATACTTCACACAAAAAAAAAAACGAAAAAAGAGTTAATATGTAGCAACAGTAGGGCTGCCATCCGTCCGGGTTTCCCCGGATTTGTGCTAGTTCAGAGGGCATCCGGGGAGCGTCCGGGGAAGGTTTCGTTTGTATACCGAGTTTTAAAAGAATAAATAACTACAATGGTCTAAGTAAATAGGTATATATAACCACTTTTAAGATTTTAATTTATTTAATATATGTATAAGATAACAAAACCTTATTAAAATATTAAACAAAATTTAATATTTTAATAAAGTTTTGCTATGTTATTTCAAGAATTCAAAAGTTTATTTATATAAACAATTTGCAAAAAATTGTAATACGATTCTGTTTTGTTAAAAAAATGAATGAATAAAAAGGTAATTTATGACATTTTCAACTGTTTCTTTTAAATTGAATTTAAAAGATCTTGTTGACATGTCCGGCTTTCGGACTCTAAAATCCGGGGTTTTCACGCGTTTTGTCCTGGTTTCCAAATTTTAGAGATGGCAACCCTAGGTACAATACCTCTATGAATGCGTGCGATAAAACGGGTAAACTACTGTTTCTATTTAAACAAAGACAATATTTTATATACAAAAATCTATTTAGTCAAGGCCGGCTACGCATCTGGCACCTGCTACTCTTCTAATGTTGCGAGTGCCTTTGGCTTTCCATCAGGTAGTTCGTTCGCTCGTTTATCCCCTTGTTTTAAAAAAACATATAGTTAAATACAAATTCCCACATAATGGAATTTCACTCTCGGTCACATTGACCCAATGGCCTTGATACTTGACACTTGACAGTTATAGGTTGGATTTACATTTTTGATATTTTACGCTTTAGTTGAAATTATTAAAGTAATAATTCATTTTAAGAGCTTATTGCACTTGACTGAATTCAGATGTTTGAAAAGAGCTTTCACGATCAGTTAAAGATTTAGTTAGGAGCTATTTGCATTTAGGTTTAGGAATCCTAAAATAGAAGACCTAACCTACTCGTTATGTACCAATTTAAAACGACAATAATAGTTATAGACTTATATAAGTCAATGGTTGTAGGAGTAATGTTTCCTTAATTTTTTAACCTCCCCATATAAGCCGATTACAAACGTTAAAATTTAGAGCGTCCCTAGCCTAAGGTAAGACCTTTAGTTCGCACTCGAATGGGTGCAGGTTCGAACCCCGGTGGAGGCGTATAGGCGGTCGGCTCGCCGATCATAGTATATCGTCTATGATCAATTCGTTGTCGAAGCACTACGAAATATTGTGTGGATGCTTGCACGAAGATCGTGCCGATAATAAAGGATCACACGATCATCGATCATCCCCGATTTTAGGAAGCTTCCATTAGATATTCAGTAATTGTCTCATCGAATATAATATTGTTAACAAAACCCTGTTATTCTGTGATTGTGAAAATATTTTCCTATTGCGTAACCATTTTCATTTACCTGTCTCGTTTTCACTCAGTCGTACGGCTTCTAGGTCATTCGTTAGCATAACGGGACTAAGTCTAGGTAATAGGTCCCGCATTACAACAAGGCCTGACGATAAACTTAGACATTCCAAAGAAGACTCCGTTTCTGATGGCCGCATAAACTTATTTGCTAATTGATAAACTATGTTTTTTTCAATTTTTGGAGAGATTAATGAATACTGTTAAAAAAAATTAAAAAAGCCTGAATCAATAAAACAATATTTTATCATATTTTCCTAAGAGATTGCCCCATGTCTAAATAGTAGAGTTTAAAAGCAAAAACGTTATCGTAGCGATTTTACACATGACATTTTTTAGGCAGAGACCGACGCGATTCGGTCGCATTATGGCAAACACAAATACAAGATCACGGTTAATATTGAATTGATAAAAAAGTACTAGATAACATAGGTCTGTTTTATACGCAGATGTCTACGAATTAACTATTCTGACTGTGCATTCCAAACTTATATGAGCTGCGGAGTTCTAGTAGGTATAATGGAATGTTTCGGGCAACCTGAGAACTAATATCAATATTTATGTACAGTCTAGACGTCGTTAAGCAACCCTAAGTTGCTCAACTAAGTGTCCAGCAATCTTGAAACTTGTAGATATGCTCTTTAAGTATATTTTTCATAGTAGAAAAAAATTGATTAGTAGGTAATTGACAGCCCTACGTTATTTGGTCGTTTTGTTTCAACTCAATATTATTCGTGGTCTGTCAGCAGAGCATTATAAGATTAAGGAGACCTACCTAGGAACAGCCTGGTCGCCCACGCACCGCCCCTCGCGACCTGCCTCTCTGGGCTATAGTACTTGGCCCTTGGCCATAGGGTCTGTCACACCCTTGTCTGTCAGGTGATTTGACATAATGCAGCCAAAATACAAAACTTCGCCATCTTCCTACGGATCAATTTCCCTGATATGCAGTAATTACTAACTTCTATAGTCGTATGAGACTAAGCGAATCGATGAATTAAAAAGGAAACTCCATATTTGTTATGTATTGTCTTTTTGCTCAAGATTGGCGTTATAGTTCATTAACCCTCTAGCTGTCTTTCTTCTACAGGGTGTAACAAAAGTAAGTGATAAAACTTTAGGGATCGAAAGCTCACTGTGTTCTTGATAAAAAGCTCACTGTAAATGAAGCAGCGCTGGAAGCAAAAGAAAATGTTCAAGCGCCCCATGAGTTTGCCCGTACAAATCGCTTTTTTTTCGATTTCAGCGCTCCTTATATCATAGAAAACTCTATATTATCCCTAAAGTTTTTATTACTTACTTTTGTTACACTCTGTATATTATAGCGGTATGGTTACCGCCTATCTTGGGCGAATTCATAATAGTTACGACATTACGCTTTAGTGCGAAATTCGATCGCTTCTTCTACCAGGATTTCTGTATTAACCGGATAATTTTAATATTATAGAATGGTATTCATATACATTATCAAGATCTTAAAAATATTAGCAACTTTATATTGTTCATAACTTCCATATGATATTTCAGATCACATAGTGTGTCATACGATATTATATTAGGTAATATTATGATCATTCTTGAAGCACTTCAATGATATGAATCAGAGTCAGTAGGAGTTGTTTGCTCACTGGAGATGCCTCCGTACCAAATACAGTTAGATGATGTACCAAATATAGTGAAATGTTAGTCATGAAATTAACTCTCTTTGTTATTAAGCAGTTGTCAGAAAATCACAAAACCCTCATTATTAACTGGATACTTAAGTCTAAATATAGTATGTATAATATTATACACATACCGACGTAACCTCATTTTTATCTTTAATGCTTCAGAAAGGCTTCGGACGTTGTTTTTATATTTTACCAGAATACCATTTTCCTAATAGAAATAATTTATTATTTCTATGAAGAAAATGGTATTCTGGTAATAAATTATTATTTATATTAAGAATATTAATTAATAATATTCTTAATATAAATAATAATTTATTCACATCAGAAATTATAATAATTTTGTAATTTTATTTTATGGGCACAGTATTGTAACCATTAAAGCTATATCATGCCACTGTATCATTAAAGCTGTATGATGCTCATGACAATGAGCTCCCACGACAGAGGGAGAGCCATGCTTCGGCCCGAATGGACCGGCTCGACCGAAGTGATAGGCTACACAGAAAACTAGCGTGAAACTTCTGTGCTTCGTTCAGTGAGTGAGTTTACCGGTGGCCCGAATTCCCTAATCCCCTAACCCTATTTCAATTCCCTGTTTCATCATAAAAGACTGGCAACGCACTTGCGGCTCTTCAGATGTCACGAGTGTCCATCAGCGATGACAGTTGCTTTCCATCAGGTTACCCGTATGCTCGCTTGCTCCCTTAATATCTAGTAGTTGCTTGTTATTATCAAAATCAGAAAAGGTCGCAGTAATATTTTCTATTTTGAAACAAATCTTTTATCTAAGACCATAGAGTCAAATAATTGATCTATGCTAAGACGCAGATTTGTAAAGCGGAACTAATGATTAATTGTGAAAAATTTGTTGTTAATTAATCCACAGTTAAACTTAGCATTAAACTTTTTTCGGCGAGTGGGCAAGGAGCGTTAACAAACTCAAGGTTATGCCAGCAGATGTTGGGCAAAAAGACTAACCGAATATACATATGTACCGGATGTAATAAAGTAGAAACTACGCCGCCGGTTTAAGGTTATTAAGGCCTGACTCACACTAACTAGGGACTTTATATTCATCAGGGTGTTTCAGATAGCTTGAGTGGGCTAAAACTTCAATATTATTAAATTTTTTACGATCACTATCAAAGAAGTTGATTCATAAGTAGATGACGGAAATATACACGTCACGTGTAATAACCACATAACCAAACCGTCGTACTCGGTTTGGTTATGTCAATTAAATGTTAGCCGGGATTTGTCGGCTGGGTTTGACATTTTGCCTAAAACTCAATTCACTAAAAAAAACGGATAATTACTTTTTAATAAAAGTAGAGATGCTGCTTGATTATCTTTGATAGAAGGTCCAGGGTACGATTTTCGCGAAATTTTCTGCCTCGCACAGTAAAACTCTGGATTCTGGAATGAACTATCACCAGCAGTATTTCCGAACCGCTACGACCTACAAACTTTCAAGAAGAGAGCGTATTCCCTCTTAAAAGACCGGCAACGCACCCGCGATCCTGATGTTGCGAGTGTCTACGGGCGGCGGTAGTTGCTTGTCATCAGGTAACCCGTTTGCTCGTTTGCCCCACTTATTTTTATTTTAAAAAAGGGACATCTTAATACATAGTAGTAAAGGCTCTTAGTTCTTGATCAATATACTTAATACTGATTTTTATTAAACTGAAATGTTTCAATGTACCATGGGGGAAATTGAAACAGAGCCATTTGACGGGCCTTACGACATTTAGTACGGAATATGTCGATTCCGTGTAAGTCGTGATCTGTCGGCTGGGTTTGACATAATTCGACCAAGTTCCATAGATCCGTAATTTGATTCTGTTTCTCTGATTGTATTTTGCAATTATTTAAAAAAACAAACAGCAAAATACGAGTATGTATGTTTTCTAGCTAATACTTTACATCAACAATATAGCACACACGTCAACATAATATAAATAATTTAATCGATTTATCTTAAGAAAACAAGAGACTTGTTTATAACATTAATAGCTTTTAAATGCAAAATATAATATGCGTGAGGTCGTAGCAATTTACTATTAATCTTACAAGAACTGCATCTTTCTAGGGTTGACTATCTTGATTCTTTTAGATGTAGCAAAATATATTTTACTCTTTACTCAATATATGTATAACTCAATATTCTAAAATCAGTTTTTAGAACCACAATTCGTACTTCATAAGCGATTTTACATAATTGTGTAAACTAGAAGTCGCCCTGAAGTCGAAACTCGATCTTAAAATATTAATTCCATCGTGTAGAGGAGCTATATAAAATATAATCAATTCTCAATTCAATTGCAAACTTTAATTTGACATAATGGTTACCAGGCCATTCAATTTTACTACAAAAATCACAGACTTCAACCATAAACAAAAGAGTATTTCGTGAATGATTATCGTATCATGTCAAAATATTGTAATACAGCATATTTTAAAATAATATTGGTATTCCACGCTCCTACTTTATATGAACTTCAACTGGGAGAAATTTCATGCTTCTACATCTACGTGTCTTTAGTAAAAAGGGGTATAAAGGTTTCCGCTCGCGTATTAATATATAGATAAAATGTATTTAATTTATTAGACACGAGATCTCACAAGTTGATAACCCTATTCGTACAGACATAGACTGCATTACGCACAGAGGCATCACAGGTTGTGTGTGACATTATATCGACCTTGTTACCTCGTGATGAGTGTTACAGGTTTGTTTAAACACATTTTGTATGAATTATGGATGATTGGTGCTTAAATTAAAAAATACATCGTGATAGGTGAATAATGACATATGATAATAGATTTGAGCTTTCAAATGGTATATTAGAGCTTTATTCAATATTTTTTTTTAATTCAAATTATTTTATTGTATGAAAAATATTACAAAAATTAACTTATTACTAGAGGACTTCACACTAGGTCCAGGCCTGTCTCGTGGAGTCCATGAGTGGTCTAACTAATTACAATTCAATTAGATACAGTAAATTATTATCAACAATTTTTTTTGCAATAATTATTCAATATAACTAAAGCTGTGTGTGTGTTTCAGTGATTTGTGTGTGTGTTATGTTATGATACTACTTTTATTAAGTTTTCAATCTCAAAATATGATTTATTCAGTAACCATTTATAAAGTTCCTTTTTAGCTTCCTTTATGTATTCTTTAAGACTACAAGCTTTTATGACTTTGTTGTATATAAAAGTAAGCATAAATTCTTGCATTCGTTGTGCGAGAGCTGTTTTCACTTTTACATTTTAACATCTTTGAAGACATATATTATGTACATTAACAATATTTGATCGTTTCAGTTTTTTATCTTATTCTTTTTATGTTTATATATCACTGCCATCAAATTAGATTCATTCTAATATAAAGTATATACATCACGTCTCATTTGCTATCTTATTCCCATCTCTCTCCGTGGGGCTGCTGGCAGAGATTTCTATTAGAAATAAGCAGATGCTTTGTGTCGTCTTACTGTGTTAATTGTTATTTTGTAATCAGTCTCTTGTGCACAATAAATTATTAAATAAAATAAAAATATACGGTGTTGTTTAAGAACTAGCTTCAGAATATAGAGTTGTCTTACATTAAGTAGTGACACTTCATTATATAGACATTCTGTAGGATAAATACAAGGTTTGTTCAGCATTACTTTTAAGACTGATCTCTGAGCTCTTTCCAGATATATCATGTTGGACTTTCCAGCTTCGCCCCATACAGTAATACAATAACAAATAATGGATTCACACAGAGACTTATAAACTAGGTTCAGAACATTCCCGTTTGCCGAATTTCGCAGAAGCTTCATCAGAAAGATGATTTTTCTCATGCGTTCTGCTACAAGATCGATGTTTGGTTTAAAAGTTAGTCGTTCGTCTATTAAGACTCCTAGATACCTAGTGTGATCTACTCTTTTAATTGCCTCACATGAGCATGCCAGCAATTTGCATGTGGGTACGTGGATCTTGAGTTGTAGTGAATGTTTCGGAGCAGTTGCTTGGGTTTTGAAAAACTTCTTTTCCTTATATTTACTGATAGCAGATTTTTATCAAGCCACTTTTTTAGTTAGGCCAGCTAGATCAATTTGAGCCTCTTTAATGACTAATTCCCAGGATGCACTAGTAAAGATTAAAGCTGTGTCATGTCGTTTTTTAGATTTATTATTATACCTTCAACATCATAAGGATCAGTTGGCTGTAAAAAGAAATTACTACAAAGGGATTCCTTCAGATGTTGCTTAGAGAGTATACTATCTAAGGATTCATTAGTGTTAGGGAGAATTTCACTAGCTAGATTAACACCGACTTTATAAAATGTATTTATTGCAATTATTTACAGACTCAATTTCACTGTCTTTAAGTTGCAGCAAGTCATTAGAGCTACTTTTCCTACTTGAGTGTTCTATATTATGTTTATTTTCTTTTAGTCTTTTAGTTTCATAATCGCGCTTAAGCTTGTGAACAATGTTAGTGAAAAAGTTTCTGTATCTGGTGTATATCAACTTTTTTTTTTGGTTACTGGGATGTTTTTTAAGTCGAGATGAAGTTTATCTCTGTGATTCATACATTTGAACAGTCCGGGTGTAATCCAGGGTTGCATATAAATTTGGAACTGCTGATTTTTTTCTTAACTGTATGTTTATTAAATAAACTTTAAAGGATGTTTTGAAATTCATCTACAGCATTATTTACAATAAGTTGGTTAAATATGTCAGACCATTTGACCTGTTTGAGTTCCTTTTGTAATGCTCCGAAATCTGTTTTAAGCAAAGTACTAAGTTTCGTACTCTTTGGTTGCTTTAAATTGTGACCCAACATTATCATTAAAAATAAGTCGGGTTTCCTTCCTGACGCTATAACTTAAAAACGACCGAAGCAATTTCTACGGTTTTTCATTCGTTTGAAAGGACTCGGGCTCCGTGAGGTTTATAGTAGGGAAAATAATTTTTCACATACAGCGCCATCTCTATACATAACATACATTACAACGGCATGGTTTTACGTGGTTTTACGCAACTTTCGAATTCCACGCCAGCGACGCTGCGGGAAAATGCTAGTATACATATATTTTTGAATCAGCGAAGATTATTTAGTATTATAAATAAAATAAGTATATAATAATAATTAAATAAATGAAAAATATACGAGTATGATTTCTTGCTTCCTCTTCTCTTGTTCAAGTTCAACACATTAGTAAGTAAAGTACTTATAAGTTTTACTGACATATCCATAAAAAATCAGCTATAGTTAGAAACATTACATCTTAAAGTAATATTTCAAAACAGTTTAGACAAATTTCAACTATTTCTTAGTGATTATTTATCTTATTTATTTATTTAACAATTTATTGTGCACAAGTGTATTTAGTTTTATTAACCAATTTTCCAACTAATAACTATGTAATAAAGCTGTCTCGAGGCCGGTTCTGGGCGTTGCCCCCGCGTGTCTACTGGCTTCATACAGCATACAGTACCTACTCTATGGTAGAGCTTGGGTTTAGGGTTTGCACTTGGTGACTCCTGGGTCAAAATTAAAAAAACTTGCACTTATTAAATAACATTGATAGTGGGGTAATATAAATGTGTATAATATATGTATGCGATTAAATAAAACGTTTATTATCAAAGGATCTTTAAAAAGTCTTAAGATTTTCCAGTTTCACACCTTTAGAATACCTAAGTAAGTAAATCATTTTTGAATTCAAAAAATATTTAATATTTAAATGCCATATCATAATAATAATAAATATTCTTTATTATGCACACGCTGAGTAATAAAATTATATACAATTAATAACTTAAACTATACATGTGTAACAGAATGGCGGCTTTATTACTAAATTAGTAATTTCTACAAGGCAACCAGCATAATCTTTAATATCGCGCGTGTTTTGACGGTAAATAAATGAAATCTAGTATATTTTAACAAGCACATAAGCTCTTTTATGTAAATTATCTAATTTTATTATCACTTGTTTGTGCGGTCAATGTTTCTAGACCATTCCGCGATTTGAATAGTGAACCGCCTAAACCAGTGGCCGCTTCGTTATTTCGAGAACACGCGTCATTATTTACATAATATTGCAGGTGGACCATAAAAATATAATAGTACCACATTTCGGTAACAAGTTTCCCACATCAGAAGATCGATACTTGTATCTATCTCGAATTCTCGATTTCTTTGGCTTCCAGACTGTTCAACTTGCTAGTGTCACAGCCAGAATCGAAATGAAAAATTATACATTCACTCAAGGTTAGTTATGGTTCGTTAGCCCTCTGTCAAAAAATATTATTTCCATACAAAATGCGATTGTAAACAAAGAGTTGTGTTATCACTTTATTGTTTTTAAAAACCGCGTTGTATAGAAATTTGACAGAGCGCGAATGAACCATACCGCCAATCTTGAGCGAACATGCATAATATTTAATTGCGATTTTGCTTCATAACCTATGTTTGAGTCGCCGTATGTTGGCACAAAACTTTATATGCAACTTCAAAATTTGTGAGACATTCTTTTTAACTTCTCTATAGGTATTATAATATTATAGTTATTGTGACTTCTTATACAAATTTTACGCTTAGATATATATTTTTTAAAATTTTTCTCATGATTTTCTTATGTACAATTAAGTGCAATTAAAAATATAATAGATAATACCCTAAAACACTCTGGAACCATGTAACCCTTGCATCAAGGTTTACTGGAATGCGAATGTCTGGCGAGGTTTTGCCCTTGGCCTTAAGTTTATGCTAATAGTAAGACGGCGGCCAAAGAACTAGCTTCTAGTATTTCTTTCTCTTTCTTTCAGGGCCTTCTGGACGCGTAGGACGATGACAAAAATTTTCCAAACAATTACTTAGAGCACTCCTCGTGAAACACCTATAACGGCATCAACAATCTGAGGGAATCTTTTTTTTGGAAGCAGTTTAAGACACTCAAGGGTAAATAAAAATTTAAAAAACCCTTACTAGCCCTAACATTAGCATGGCCGTAGTATTTAGTATGTCGTATGAAATAGAGTCGAGATATTTTCTATTTTCTTTTACAAAAAATGTAGACCATTGACCGTCTGCATCAAGCGTCATTTCACACTTTGATGGCTGTCACTACGGCCTAGTTATGTCAACCTTGGAGACACGGCTATTTTTGTAGTCTACCCGTCAGATAGTAGAAAAAATTCGCTAATTTGAAGCGGGACATGTAGCGGCAATGAAAGCGTATGACAACTGCCAACTCGTTTGAGCTTTTGATTTGAGATCGCAGCTACAAAAATATTGTTTCTACTGAGGTGTGTCGATTTAATTCTATGTCCGAGTAACTATGTCAATTTATTTTGACTGATTGCGCTTAAGCATCGGTGTCTTAATTGTATTCGTTTCAAGTTTTCTATCGCGTAAATCCTTAATTGAAAATCATATAAGACGTTAAAGCTTGAGCGTTAAAATCAACGACAAATATACAACTTCTGTGACTTTGCCTTGTTATGACATAATTTTGACATGCACAATACAGGCTTTGTGCTTCAGAAAAATTTAAACGTTTACAACTATTGTTCGTTTACCGGTGTAATAGAATTAGACTTCACAATAGTAAAGTTGATAGAGCCAATCATTTTCAATTTACTTAAGTTTGTATACTCATTAGTCTAACTCCATAATATGACATCTCATTAATGTCTGTTAAAATATAAACTATTGTACATAAAGTTAGGAATTCCAATTTACGTTCTCTTTACATTAATGTCCCTCAGAATATAAACTTTGATTATCTCTACATAAATTTAGGTATTCTTAGTGTATAACTAAGAATACCTAAATTCGCTTACAAAGTTTCAGAACAAATTTTATTGGTGGTTTAGTTTAGGATTTGATATGTATGTATGTACATTATTATCATTTTGTTTTGTTACACCTTTGATGGAAATATATATACGTTTGTCTCGAGCCTGGTTCGTTAGCGTTTTTACTGGCGCGTGCGTATTAAAAACTTGTCATATTTTTATTTAATTTAGTCAGTACATAGTCTAAAATCATTGTAATTTTTTTTATTCTTATAAATATTTTTCGACAATTCGCTGACGGTAATCATAATATTATAAAAACGCCTCCTAACACGGTCTACATCTCTAACTGAGGAATGCGAAATTACACGCTTACAAAGTATCCACTGATCCAGTGGTTGGCAAAACAAGTTTGATATAGGTAGTATATTATATAATATGTAGAGCGAGGGAAGGCTCGGCCGTGACGCGGAGAGGCGTGGCGATATTGCGCGATGTGCGTACGCAGATTCCATATCCTAGGACCGAGACGTAAATAACTCGAAACGATTTTGTGTTATAATTCATGATCATGTATACATATAATAAAACAGTAAAATTGGCGTGTCTGTACGATTAATATTTTTACTAACTAATCAATGTAGGGGGCTTAGGAACAGTAATAGAACACAAATCGACAATAAAAGTTATCTGTTTGTCTGTTTGTACGCGCTAATCTCCGGAACTAATGAACGGATTCGAATAAATCTTTTTTTATTTAATAGTTATTAAGTCTAGGTAACACATAAGATACTTTTATGCCGGGAAAATGTACGGTTACTGTGTTAACTAGTATTTGAATATAAGATAAAAAAGATGTTGAAAATCCCCTAAATCTCTTTCTCGTTGTGAATAATAGTAGGCTAGGGATTGCAATCCCCGCGCTCCGAAGTCCCGCGGTTCCGGGTAAGGTGGTCGCGGTCCTGTGGCTGATGGGTCTTGGAACGCTGTTTTTTTATATATTACACCTATAAAAGTGTAATATATAATTATTATATATTACACCCAATATCCAAATATTAATGTAATATATGGGCTGATACACGTTGCATTGAATTTTCCAGTGTCTGAAGCTTAACATTATCGCGGTAATATATCATGCTTATAATATTTGACAAATGACAAAATAACCTAAAATGTAAAATAACGAAATAATTAATCTAGTGACTGATAAACTGTAGCATGATGTTTTTTCTGTCTTTAAATGAATTTGTCGTTATTGACGAACGATGTAGTCCAATTATTTAAAAAAAAAAAAGATCCGATATTGATTGTGACGTAATTCATACTGAATTACGCTTTGAAAGAAAGAGATGGGTAGAAAATTTAAATCACTAGTATATTAGGCATTTCTCAACAGAAATCATTTTGTATATCATTTAATTTTTTTTTCCATTCTATATATCTTTCAGCCCCCTATAATAATAATTAGCATTCAATAAGTTTTGTTTTACACGCATCTTCCCTAATGTGGGTATCGTGCACGGAACTGCGGGGTTGCCCGATCGAAATCCCCAGTAGTAGACATTCTGAAAACATTTAATTCAAATTTACTCAGAAATAAATGATTTTGATTTTGAATTGAATAGCTATTTTCACCTAACCCAATCTCTAACGCTAAGTGTCTCCGAGAAATATAACCTCATAAAATTTGTAACAAAAACCGTACCTCTGAAATTACCACAAAATGTTTATTATGAACTTAGTTCAAAAATGTGCTTCTTTTACTTTTATTTTCGAAACGTTTTTAGCGTAGACGTAATTTTAAATTGGATAAAGTTTAATTACGAGTAGTTATGATGTAGTAATTGCGTCTTAAGCTTGTTTTTGATATCAAGTCATGATAACGTATGCTAGTATTATTTTAATGCCGAGTTAACGAACAAGTTGGCTTGGAATATCTCGTTTATTAAAGAATATTATGCCCTGTGTCTGACATTTTCATATGATGCTTACCTATAAGTTTACTAGTAAATAGTAATGTTGATAGGCTGGCAATCACGCTTTTGAATATGCAAATTTTTCAGAAAATACTTTAGAAATAACTGAGCATAATGTATATATTTGGTACTTATCAACGAGACTATTTAACTACCATTAAGATATTTTCCAAGAAAAATGAGAACGTTAGTCTAGAAAAAGTTTGATATCTATATTTATGATATTTATCTTCTGTGAGTTTTCTTGACCCTTAAAAATGCTCTGGTTGAACCAACTACTCCTATGTACGTAAATCGACTACAATTTTAAATACATCTGTGTTATTATATTACAAAGAAAGGAAATCACTTTTTTCAACATGTAAATGAAAGCGTTCAAAATAGACATTTCATTTTAAAATAGAATTTAGCTGCCTCCATATTTGATACAACCATATTTGAGTTTTTTAGAGACGCGGGGCCATGGGAGATAGCCTAGTTCGCTACCCTAAGGCCGCCACTGAGATTATCATAATAAGAATTATGCTATCTGTTTATTTAAATCAACATTATGTTGGCTAATATACTATTTAAATCAACATTATGTTGGATAATAACTAGCCCTACGTCCGACGCTGCAAAACAATTGTTCATGGTTGTAAGTCTCAAACTATAAGTAAAATAGCTATACATTTTTATAACTTACAGGACCGACATGTTAGTTTATAAAGGTCCTATTAATAAATTGATTAAAAAAATTAAGATTGTGATTATGCACGTGACTCACATTAAACTCGTCCTGTATGGGCTTGCTGAGCAGTCCTCCTGTGAAGATGATGCCGTCGACGACGAAGTTGCACATGAACGACGCTGCCACCACCACCCAGCCCCAACCGCCGTCTGGTGGCACCACCTGGAGGGACAAGTAGTTATTATATTACTGCTACTGACCCGGCAGACGTTGTTGTGCCATATAAAAACGCCCTGTGGTCGAAATTCGACCACAAATATTTCTCAATTCAATCACAGACTTCAATTTGGCATAAAATGTCTTGTTACCAGGGCATAACATTTTATAAAAAAATGATTATCGTGTTTTGTCAAAATATTGTAGTGAACCTATTGTTGTGTGCGTAGCGTTTTATGTATTAAAAATATGCTCTCTTTAAATTATTAAAGCTTTTAACCGTTTAAAACGACCACTGGGCAGCAGGTAGCATACGCCAGAAAAAACTGGCGTGAAACGGCGTTGTGCTGTGTTTCGTTCAGTAAGCTAGTTTACCGGTGGCCCAACTTCCCTAATCCCCTATCCCTATTCCCTCATAAAGGCCGGCAACGCACTTGCGACTCTTCGGATGTCATCATGTGTCCATGGGCGACGGCAGTTGCTTTCCATCAGGTAACCCGTCTGCTCGCTGGCCCCCTCAATATCATATAAAAAAAGGATAACGCTATGACGGATTATGTACGTTGATAAAATATGTTATATTATGTTAAGTTGGAACTTGGAACTAGAAAATGGATTCCTGGTTTCTATTTTGCCAATCACCCTTTGATATAGTTAATAGTAATCGGTTTGTCATTTGAATCTTTCAAAAGCTCCATTTTTGACAATTTAACTTATACATTCTGAGCTGTCAATTTGTCGTAACTCCTACTTGTTGTGGAACATATTTACCTCACTTTTTGCAATATATCTAAATTAACAGTTATATGAGCTGTTTATTTGACAGAACATTACACTGGAATATTGCTGGAGCGAAACAGTAAACACTGTCCGCCTAGCTATTGCCCTGCGTCTTGGTGCAATGTATGCATGCCGCCTGTCGTAGGTACCCCATCAATGTGTTTGCGGCGAACGTGTGGACAGCTACGGTCTTCATGGCTTGTGCTGTTCACGTAGCGCAGTTTTTTGCGTCATCAGTACCTTAATTACCTCACCCGTCTCTTGTCATTGCCGGAGTGCCAGCTATACTGTAGCTCTCTGGTTTGACTCTAGTCCCCTGCAGTCTTGGACGGGCTCTTGTGTGCGATGCGACTTGTGTCTACACCCTCGCCCCGTCCCATGTAGAGGGCACCTCAAGTTGTGCAGGCGCAGCTGCATAACCAGGCGGAGAACTCAGCGGAGATCTCAAGTTTGAGCCGTTTGGCGTGGAAACCCTAGGCACTTGGGGTCCGGGAGCACATAAGCTCTTTAGAGAGATATCTAAAAAGCTTAACGAAGCCACCCGAGACCCAGAGCCGGGAGCTACCTGGCACAACAGATAGCCATTGCCATCTAACAAGGCAACAACGGGGCTTAGTTTGCTTGGTACTCTGCCAGTTGGGGACATTTCGGAAAGTTTTTTTTTTTTAATTTTATACTTTTATTCTAAATTTTGTATAATTTACTTTGTAATGTTAAGTCGATAATTTGATTTATTATAGTTGTCATTTGAATGTAAATGTAGTAAAATAAATAAAAATTAACCTTTGACAGAAAAGCTAGTAAAAATTTGAGGTATGGTCGCCGGGAAGCGGCAACCAGCATCACACGTGGTGTAAAACGATCGCAGACAGCAGGGCGACGCCGCCCAACCACAACCGCACAGACATAAATAGATAACCTCATTACTAGATCTCGCACATCTCGAAAACGGAGAGACGTACTCAGCAATTTCAGTAACAATATAAAAAGGATGTCTTAAAAACCACGTCTGTCGTGTATTCGAAACGAGCCCGATCCTAGTAAAATGGCTTTAGTTTTTTATCACAGCATTTATCGACATAGCAAAAATTGCTGGATTATTTTTTTTTTACATATATACTAAATTTACTACTAGGTTGCACGTTAGTCACGGTTTTCAAATGATCTCTTTATCTACAACTAGAGTACCTACATATTATTGTGAAATATAATATCTTATATTATGATAATAATTGGCCCTTATGTGAGGTCATTTCTTCAAAATGATGAGTCATGATAGATTAGAGTGTCATCATAAGAGCTGGATTACCCCAATGATAAATTACAATAGACAATCATAAATTCTCTTAATTTCACCTAAACTCTTTTTTTTTATAAAAATAAGGGGGCAAACGAACAAACGGGTCACCTGATGGAAAGCAACTACCGCCGCCCATAGACACTCCCAACATCAGGGTTGCATGTGCGTTGCCGGCCTTTTAAGAGGGAATACGCTCTCTTCTTGAAGGTAGCGGTCCGGAAATACTGCTGGTGATAGTTCATTCCAGAGCCTTTCTGTGCGAGGCAGAAAGTTACGCAAAAGATTTGTATCACACCCCCACAATTTCAAGAAAATCGCGTGATTTGTACCTGTTCTCTTTTTTTGGACGATAACGTTTAAAATTTGAATTTATACCTAGTCAACATAAAAAATTAAAACGGTAAATCTAACTAAAACATGACATAATGGGATAAGATACTTTTCTGGGCATTTCCTTTACCATGAACAAGTCTCGCCCCCCTGCGACTAGGTAAACCAGCTGTAGAAACCAGCTTACCAGCTTACCAGATTACAGAATGTGCTAGACAAGTTTATAAAAGTTAGTCAAAACAACAAACAACAAACGTTGTTTTGACATATTAATAATTTCCCCTAACATTTGGGGGGATAAAAAATAGATGTTGGCCGATTCACATAGATACCGGATAAGCACAAAAATATCATCGTAATCGGTAAAGCCGTTTCGGAGGAGTATGGCAACGAAAACTGTGACAGGAGAATTTTATATATTAGATTGAAAATTAGCGTAAAGAAACTCGCCCTGCTAGAAAAAGATTTGTTAGACCGTAGACCGGACCACTTTAAAAAGTTTTTGTTTTTACTTATAGAACACTCTTTAAGTATTTTCTTACTTGTTACTTATAAAGCGATCATCATTTGCGAAATAGTATAACGAGATTCAAAATGGTAAACAAAAAACACGAAAATAAGTTAATCTTGCGTTTACACGAGTTTTTTTCTGGACTTAGGAGGTTTCAAGGAGTTACAAATAACTTTAATATTCAAGTATTCCACTTTAATATGTATCAAAAACAACGGATTGAATATATTAAACTCAATAGAGTTGTCCAAACAGATGGAGATGTACTCAAATACTTTATAGTGGTTGATCCATAAGTGACATAAGAACAATTGAAGACATAAGTGGAACAAGCAGATAACTAACATTTTAAAAACTCCCGGATTTTTGCGTTAATTGACGTTTTTGGACCCGAAATATTATTTGAAATTAAAACAAAGTGGGTTTGATGTATAGCTAGATACATTAGGTAAATAATGAAATAGGTAAGTTACAAAATTTATCAACAATTTAAGGGGAAAAAAAATTGTATATACTCGAAGGTTGCAAAAAATGTTAGTTATCCGCTTCTTCCATTTATTTTAATTAAATAATATCTGTTTGGCCGTCTTTTTAATGAAGGAATAGGCTTCAGAGTAGTGAAATTCGTCCTTCGGTAAACTAACTCGATGCGTTGTGTTTCGTATAGTACAAAACACAACGCAACGCTTTTCTGTTAGATCGTGATATCTCACAGGTCGAGTCGGCCCAGTCGTGTTTCGGCTTAGAGCAACAAAGCCTCATATTTTCATAACCAAGCTTCCCAGATGTATATCATGTCACAGTGAACTAAATGCTTTAGACCTTGAGGTCTAAAATCGTGTAATATTTTCAATTTCAAACATTTTTATTAGGAATTTTCATTTTTATAATCTTAAAATCGCGGAGTTTCTTATCCCACTGCTAAAATAAAAAATGTCCCTTTTGTTTTCTTTTCCATTTTACCGAATCTACAAAACGTACTCCACGATGCTCGAGTTACTCCAAAAACCACCCTCACCTCCTCGGTTGGAATCGGTAAGAAAATGTTAATGAAATTAATAAATTAGGTGGTCTCTAACAAAAAACACAATTTTTACCTATGAATCCTATGATTGCTACAATATGGTACGGAACCCTTCGTGCGCGAGTACAACTCGCACTTGGTCGGTTTTTTACCCGACTACGCCAGAAGGATAAATTGTATCTATTCATACATACTCTCGAAAAATATAACCCTCCTTCTGACGCAGTCGGGTAAAAACTACCCAACATCTGTAATTATAACGCTTTATTTGACGATTTCCTTTTACAATACCAGATACTTGTTTGGCGGTCAATAAATAATACCAAAAGCCTTATCTGGAACATATTTCTAGTAATTACATGTTAATTGGTACATGGTTCGCAAGATTGTAACAAGTAGATGGCTGACATCACGCCAGCAGTAATCTGGTGACATGTCATGGCTTATCACTTATCACCTCCACTAACGAATTTATTGTTCTGAGGTTATCAAACTTTTTGTGACGTTCTTGGAACACCCTGATAACTCTTTTCGACTTACTCGCTCGGCGCCCTAATTTTACTACGCACTTCGCTTCTGGTGGAATATTAGGCTAGGTCATTTTTAAGGTTTTTAACGACCTCTGTGGCTCCTTTGGTAAGCGCGTTGGTAGCTTAAGCCGGGGATCGCGGGTTCGAATCCCGCCGACGGAGCAAAAACTTTTTCAATGTTCCGAGGTCTTGGATGTGTATTAAATATGTGTATCATGTAATAAAAATCTAAAATATGTGTATGGTATAAAAAGTATTAAATATATTTCCGTTGTCTGGTACCTGTAACACAAGGGGCCAGAATGACGTGGTGTGAAGTGTCTATAGATAATAATAAAAAAGGTGTCGTAGCCAAAAGGAAAAAATGGTACTATATTTGCTTAGTCCGTCGGTGCTGTGCGTACGTAACGTGTTGCAACTTGCAACTTGTTTTTTTTGTTATGATATTTAGGGGACAAACGAGCAGACGGTTACCTGATAGAAAGCAAATGGACACTTGCAACATCCTAAGAGAGGCAGGTGCGTTGTCGGCAATTTATGAGGGAATAGGGAATGGGAACAGGGATAGGAGATTTGGGAATGTTTCCTAGCCGTTATCACTTTTGAAGGTGGTGACTGGATGTAGTTTAATGTTCTTAATTGGGCGAGCGAAGCGATTCTCCATATCCCACTTCCCGTTCTTATGTTTCCGGCACACGTTACGGAAAAACTAGGAGAGCTTTTCCGTGTAAATGACAGTAAGGATTCTTTGATTTGGCACAGCTTTGTCTAAATTAAATTACTTTTGAGAGACAAACAAGCAGCTCAATCGAGACTTGGCCTGTTTTTACAGAATGTTTTTGGTAGGATATGACTTTTACTGAAACTGCCGCAATGCGCAAATGCTATAGGAATTAGAAAAAGTTTTAGATGACTTTAGTCGTACCATATAGGCTTGCGAGAGATACCGACAATTGCGTATCGAAGAGGTAGGTAAATATTTTTTACGAAGTTGCCTGGATGGGTTGCCTGGAAGAAACCGCTGTATGCGGTAAGGCCGCCCTTTTGCTTTATTCCCAACTTAGTTTTTTCATTCTCTAATGTATGTATTTTTATAAGCAAATAAAGAATTAATAAATAATAAATAAATATTAACAAAGCGGTCTGCCTTTTTTTTTAAACTATTTTTAAAGACACTTTGAGTTACGAAAAGTTTCACCACTTACTGATATGTGTCTGATAGGCTGTCTACAGCTTATTTGACAGTTTCGCCATACTTGTATGCTGTGGATAGTAGTAGGAAATGGTCAAGCCCTTAATCTCGACATATTTCGAGGTGGTTTAAATGTTTAGATATAAAATTGCGTGACCTCTTATTAGGTTCCCCTTCCTAATCAGTAATATGACCTCTGACAACAGGGGAATGGAGAATATTTTATGAAAGTGTGACATCCTTTATGGATAGTATGGATTTAGTAAGAAAAGGAATATAGTACACTTTTTATTCTGGGGAAGCAGTAAAACAGTTTCTGCGAAATAAACTAATTTCGGTTATTTCGGCAACAAAGTTTCGACATTTGCAACTTAATTGCTGGCTCGGATAGTATATAAAAACGTGAGTATCTAATTACTTATTAGTAATGACTTTATCATTTTGCGTAAAGTGATATACGCAGTAAGGGTTTCCAAGATACCACTTGCCCTGTCAGCTGCTGCGGTACGTCGTTGACCCCAGTCATTCAATCGCACAGCACCTAACCACTGACCACATTATAGTAATTGTAATAATGTGCAAAATTATTAATTAATTACTTTGCTTAAACTGTTGCTTCTTGCTACACCACAGTATAGTGTATACATACCTATTAAGTACAAGTTACACAGCGAAATTTAGCTAGGCAAGTTAATAAGTTATAATCACCTACTATAGACATTTAACTGGTTCGTGGGCTGTGTCGTTGGGCGCTTACTAACTTATTTATTTCAAAACCTTCAGAGACGACAGGCTCGGAAGCATTGTCCACACCGCCGCTCCTGTGTCCGAAATCCGAATGCGGAAAAAGATTCGGTAACCTAATGCGGAAAACGCTTGCGGCCAGGCTAAGGGATGGCGTCGTCGTCACTTATCACGTGCGGCTGTATTCTGTGATGCGGCCCCAGTCCCCGCCTCTAAACTGAACAAAAGGCTCAACAAAATTATAATAAACATGAATCTGCGCTACCACGGATTTGGACTTTGGAGGTTGGTCCCATGGTTCATATATTTTTTTGCATCATCTTTTATTATATCGTAATCTGTAACGTGTGCACTAAGTCTAATGTATGTGTACCTTACTACGCGTCAATTTACAACCAATAGGTTATCGTAAGCTGAACCACGGCGAACTAGTGTTAATTAGGTTTCGAGTAAAACCGGATGTGGAGTAGTATTGCAGATGAACCAAGCATTATCTAAATCAGTAAGCAAAGTATACTGTTCATAATAGGATTGTGTACGAAATTTCCATACAACGGGCCATAACGTTTTCCACTCTCTTAACCCTATTTTGATATATTTCCATTTTAGTGATTTCATACAAAACAAAAGTCTGTCAATATTTTCAAATCTACAATAAATGTTTAAAAAATTAAAACACAGAAGCCTAGTTCCGAGGCATTTTCACAAAATCATTACTCTAGGCGCCTCGTATGAAAACTGGTACACAATCCTCTTAATTGTTCTTTTGGCACTTGGATTGTTAACGCGTAATTTTTGCAATCTTTTACTGAACTATAAAGCATCTTTAACGTTACAGATCTCACGTAGTCTCGGAGTGCCTGGCAGCGGAATAGCGCATGTTGTCAATTTAATTGCGGTTTCGCTGGTGTCACTTTTTAGATGGCAACTGTGAATCTTAGTATATTTGATCGAAGTGGCATTCTATTCCTCTGCATGTAATATGTATAATATTTATGTCACGGAAGACGATACAGAGCCATGTTGCCGATTTAAGTAAGTTGGTCACGACTTACATGGTATTGAAAAATTCCAACCGAATAATGTAGGTCCGTCTCTGTATCAATTTCGTCGATGGTACTAGCTCTGTAATAATTCTGTTTCAGACATGGTTCAGACTTAAAGATGATGTTTATCTAAAGAATTAATTGTTGTGAAATGTTTAGCCGAACGTTCAAAATCGCACTATTGAAGAATAAATAATACTAGAGGTCGCCCTGTGGTCGAAACTCGACCATAATTATTTTAATCGTAGAGAGCTAAAAATTATTCTATTCACAATAAAATCTATTCACATAAAAGTTTTGTTACCAGGACACTGAATTTACAAAAATCACAGATTTCAACCATAAACAAAAGAGTATTTCGAGTATAGCTATCGTGTCATGTCAAAATATTGTAGTGGAAGTCGGATTAATTTTTGCGAAAAATAATATAAATATAAGCTAAAGAAGTCTATAATTGAAGACATAAGTGAAAGAAGCGGGTAACTAACATTTAAAAAACTGCTGGAAATGGAAGCTTTAGCACCGGAAAATTGCTTGAAATTAAAATAATGTGGATTCAATTTATAGCCAGATAAACAAGCTGGATGATAAAATCGCTAATTAACAAAATTTATCAAAATTTTATGTGAAAAAAAAATTATTTCTTCTTCCACTTATGTCTTCAATTATTTATCAAGAGATATTTTATCGGCATCTCGGTACGTATCAGTACTTTTACGTGTTGTTACCAATGTAGGTAGATGAAAAATCCTTCAACGCTTCGGCTGGCGATAACATACTGATGCGAACACAACTGCACTATTTATTTACTTCTTTTGTGTTACGTAAGTCTATATTTTCTCAATAGGCTCGTGGTAGACCATAGTGGATAATACATGAGGCAACAACAATTGGACTTCGAAGTATGCACCTATATAGTCCGACACTGGAATGGACCTCTAGGGTAATAATAATTAAATTTAACGCTGTATTAAGTAATTTGACGAGACATTAACGCGTGGTGGGACGGTCCTACAGACTGTCAATTATGAGGGCTCTACAGGGCGGGAACAAAAATCACGCAAAGGTGCACTTTGTTGCAATCCAAATTGCACCCTCAGTTCATGGCGGACGATTAAAAATAGCTATACTCGATGAACACCATTTACAACATTAATATCTAAGATGCACCCTCAATTCAATCTTACGCCATGA
>JAOTAV010020253.1:0-23330 GCA_026546445.1 Cyclargus thomasi
TTTAAAAATAAAATAATAATATTTATCGTAAATAATAAGAAAAAAATTCAAATAAATACTACTAACGCCATCTGTCAATTGAGACGTGCGACTTTAGAGATAAAATAAACGAACCTAGTTTCCACATACATCCAGAACTTTAAAATTGAAAAAAAAAATCTGTCTCTCAGTCACTAACGGTGACTACAGTGACTGTGTCAATATAAAGTCAGTAACCTTTCTCCTGCGCGGCGGCGATGATGGCGTTGGCAGTCTCCTCGTCGCCAGAAACCTGCAGCTCGATTTGTGACTCGTCGTTAGATTCTAAAACATTACATGAAAAATAAATTAATAGAAAAAAATAATATTTCACATCTGAATCGGTGCCGGCAACTTCGTTGCGCGTAAATTTGTATATCACGCGGGAACCGTACATTTTCTCGGTATAAAAAGTATCTTATACGTTGCCGAGACCTAGTAGAAAAAAGATTTTTTCAAATCCGTCCAGTAGTTTCTGAGATTAGCACATACAAACAGATAAACAGACAACTTTTTTTGGTCAATATGTATGTGTTCTATTACTGTTCTTTAGCATACTGTACAGACACTCCAATTTTACTGTTTTATTATATGTATAGAAGACAAATTTAAACCAAATGTTTTAAGAATGTCCACATGTTGACCTTGCCCATCCTTGTCGGACATGACCAGCGATATTTTCAGCCCACCCAGCATAAAGCTTAGCCAGAGATTATTCGGAGTACTCAGTATATAATCATCATCGTACCTTGGCCATCCTTGTCGGGCATCACCAGTGATATTTCCCGGCCACCCAGCATGAAGCTCTGCCCGGAGACTACACGGAGTATGGACCCGTCCTCGTCCATCACTATCGTGTCTGAAATTAAACAATACTCATTTTAATTTACCTTCTAAACCTTATACCCTATCCCAGGGGTCACCGAATAATTTCACTCAGGGTACGCAGTCAATAGTTGAGATGTCAGTACTCGTCAGTCTGCAGCAGTCAGTTACTGACTCAATGTAAATCAGCCATTATTGATGGTAATTAACATCTCTGGGTTCAACTAGTCCATACCAATATAACTAGCGAGGGGTTTTTTTAAAGTATTCTGAGGACTGTGACGGATCTTTGCCCCACGTTGGGCGCCACATATGACAAGGGTTTCTCAGGGATCAATTAAAAGTCCAGAGTTCCTCAATTATGAGAAAAAAAACCATCTTGTTATTCGTAACCACGGGCTATTATAACGGGCGGTTTGCTATAAATAAAATTTTACTGTTCTGGATACTTTATTTACAGTTGCACATCTGAGTGACGCCATGACCTCACAGAAAACTGACGTTAAACGGCGTGGCCCAACTTCCCTATTCCCTCATAGAGGCCGGCAACGCACTTGCGACTCTTCTGATATCGCGAGTGTCCATGGGCGACGGCAGTTGACTTACCATCAGGTAACCCGTCTGCTCGCTTGCCCCTCAAATATCATTTAAAAAAAATCTTAACCCATAGATGGCGTTAGTAGTACCATAATAATCATAATCATTTATTTGCTACGAATGTAGGTTACAAAAGGTCTTATATTATAAGATGCTATTATTACTACTTATTTTTAAAAACAACTAGACGTACACGCCTTAAAGTGTACCACAAATATGTACTTAATCGTAGTGGGATAAAGAAACTCTCTCCGCTCGCCCAATATCGAGCATAGAACCAAAAGACCGGAAATGTTATTAGTTTAGCTGATTTGGCCGTTAATTTATCAGTAACAAAACACTGATAGGTTTTGGACACGGATGGCTCACATTACTTCTCTATAGGTTATCTGCCCGATGCCAAATAAACACCAAATTATATCTGACTGTTACCCCTTCACTTCCATACCAGTTATCCGTTTTGGTTGAAATTTTGGCACTTCCAGTCCAGAAGAAGGATATAGGATAATTTTTTATTTTGAGAAATTTATTGTACAATAAACAAATTCTGACACGACGGGTATCATCGAGCTGTCTATACAGGGTGTAACAAAAGTAAGTGATAACGCTTGCGTATGTGTTCCTTATATAGAGATCACTGAGAAAATAGCAGCGCTGAAAGCGAAAAAAATTGTTATGAGATTTGTATGGACAAAGCGCTCCAGCAACATGAGTTTAACCATACAGAGCTGAACTCACATCTTCGTCTCAAATCATCTTCATCTCAAAGTACTCACGGCCCTCATCATCATCACTCCTGTCTATGTTGTCTGCTGTATCCCCCGCGTCTCCGGTGTCAACAGTGTCCGCCGCCACGATTCGTACGAACCCCTCCTCCATACTCTGCAGTATGCTCGTCTCCAAGTTGCTGTCCGTTAGTGTGCACTCTGGAAATTATAACAGAAAAAGAAATTATAAAATTGAAATGCCGTCAACGCACCTGCAACTCTTCCGATGTAGGGTGTATTAAGGCGTAAATGGTTTCCATCAGGTAGACCGTTTTCTCCTTATATTAATTTCCTCTCATTTTATTTCAAACAGGAAAAATATTACATTTCAAGCGTACATAGCTTAATGGTTAGATCTATGATTTGCACTCAAGAGGGTACTAGGTTCGATGCCTGGATGAGACATTTTTTAATTTCAAGTACGTAATACGGACGCTAATTGCCGCTGAGAGCCATGTTTCGTCACGAATTGGCCGGCTTCATCGGAGTGATCTCACAGAAAACTGGCGTGGAACGTGCTGTGTTTCGTTCAGTGAATGAGTTTACCGGTGGCCCAACTTCGTACCTGTTCCGTAGTTTACTCTTTCATTAAAAGGCCCGCTTATTACTTATTATTATTAAACCTTTAAAAATCACCTTCATCAATCTCCATGGGGTTTTCATCATCAGCATTCTCCTCCCTGCTCTCCGCCTTGATACTGTCACTGTAAGCGCTCAGCGAATAATTGTGTAGGTTAGCTTCGTTGAATTTCAACAGCGAAGAAAACTCCGTCTGCTCGGATATGTCTCTGGGGGGTTCGTTGAGTTCTAACTTGATTTTTTTCTGGTTTGTGTTGTCCACGGGCTGAAAGTTTTTAATAGTATGTTTAAGCACTAGCTTTGTTTGCCTAAGTCAAGACCAAATACATAACTGATCTAAAAATCAAGTTAATTGTCAAACAAACAAAACACTTTCCCATTTATAATATAAGTATAATTCACAAATATTTCTATAATATATATTCTTTATTTTTAATATACTAAGGGCCTGTTTCACCCCCTACTTGATAAGTGCTTTATAGGCTATCCATAACTTATGAGACAGATGAAATATGTGTTCGGACATCTTTTTTTTTTTTCCTAAAAATTGCATAAGCCACGAAACTAGTTAGTTAAGATGAAGGTTAAATTTTTTTATACAATACAATAATATATAAGACTATAATCCCTACAGAGGATTTTTATTTTTTATTATTTATTTTCTGTTAGCGGAAGGTGAGGTCCAAAAACTCAGAACGGTCAAGGCCGTTGGCGCATATGCAAGCCTTAAAAGTTATGAATGGAAAATTGCTTTTATGACATAGATGAATTTGTGGTTTATAATAATAAGTGGTATTAAACTTGTATCTCAATTAATTTTTTGACACAAAAATATTATTTTGCTATTGACATGTTATATAATATAATTAAAGTATTTACTTGACACAAATGTAGTAATTTTGAATCTATTAAAATATTTGGTATTTTATTAGTGAATAGTTTGAATACAGTAAAAATTGGTATTATAATGATATGATGTATAATTATGATTTTTTTTTGTATAATTATTGTTTTGTAATGCAAAAATGCTTTGTTTGTTTATTAACATTGATAGATAACATTCGAACTTGTCTTAATACGTAATGCTTGAATTTGTATTGCACACTATTTCAATATGGCAGAATGACAGAACTATTTATACGTAGAATAACACCAACCCTGTAACTTCATTCTAGCAATAAAGAAATATGAAATGCTCTATATTCCAAAAGTGATGATTCAATTCCTTATTACTAAATATAGAAAATCTCTCATAACACAGACATAGATATACATGCATAGTAGTAATCGTATATTGGTGTTAAATTGTTATTATTGCCCAATAGGGCTTAAGATAAATGTGTGACTCTAATATCTGTCACTATATCTTAATAAATAAACACAGACATAGAAGTCAAAGTACCTCCAACTTAGTTACAATAGGCAAATCAACTTTCTTCTTCACGTCCGGTATAAAATTTGGTAGTAACACAAAATTAGAAGGTAACGGCTGCAGCTTAGACGCAGACAGCACAATCTTCTTTGGATCAATAGTGTCCGGTTTGTTCCGAGTAATAACAATTGGTTTGATGTGTACGGTTTCTGCTTTTAATTTGTCAGAAGTGGGATAGCTGTTGAAGTCCATTTCCAATTTTTGTAGGGTCTCTTTGAACAGTTCCATTACGTCGTTCTCGATTTTTTCACACCTGTAAGTTATAAAGAGAATTGGCATCATATTGAGAATTTATTAAATTTTTTACGGTAGTCGGTATTTTTTTACACCCTGTAGGTTGTAAAAAAATTTAGGGCCTGTTTCACAACTTCCTGATAATGCAAAAAATTTACAGATTAATTTTAATTATTAGTACACTTTAGTTATTATTAAATAAAACAATAGATAAAATATAATAAATCAAAAAACATATATTTATTTAAGAGCAATTATAAATAGCGCGACGTTTTTATGAAGCGCGGCGCGACGTTCTTAAATCTCATCTCATGCGGCTTCTATCCACATGCCTTAGTTGCATGTGTGCGAAGTAGTTTTAGTGTACGTGTACGATGGTCTCGACGCACACACGCGTAGGCCGTGACTATGGCGTCCTGCGGCATGACTCGGGACGAAGTATTACGAAGTTGTGATTCTCGTCCAATAGATGTCACTATCACCGCTCTAGATCGCGCAAACGCTTTGCCGTAGGTACGCATACATATTAATTTAGTGATCTCGGTATTACTGGTATTAATGAATATAAAATATTTGGATTAGTACCTAATAATAGCGAGACTGACCGACTTTGTACTGTCGGTACATCTCGAGTTGCCGTAAAGTGCCTAGCTTGAGGAAGTGCACGCCGCTGCACATCTATAAGTTATCGAATCGGACGCGGACAAATGTGCGAGGGTCCATGACATTACATATATAGAATTCTATGATTCGTTTCCATCGCCGCGTTGGGCTTGTTCGGTTGTAAAAGATCTGCATTTACCATAAGTGACAGATAAGCTAACCAACAACTATGTCAGATTTCAAATACTTTATCTGTCAAATTAGTTGTGGATAGCCTAAACAGTAAAACCTGACTGAATAATGTTTTATCTACCGTCGCCCATAGACACTTGCAACATCATTGAAGAGTTGCAAGTGCTGTGCCAGGCTTTTTGGGGGTTCCGTAGCCAAAGGATAAAAACGGGACCCCATTACTAGGACTTCGCTATCTGTTTTCAGGCTGTATCTCACGAACGGTATTGGCTAGAGAGTTGAAATTTTCACAGGATATGTATGTCTATTGCCGCTACAACAAAAAATACTAATAACAAAATAAATTAAATATTTAACAGGAGCTCTCATACAACAAACGTGTTTTTTTTCAAGTTTCTTCTTCTTAGTATTAGATGGCGCTGCAGTCCATCTACTTCGTGCTATCGCTTATTATGAATTGTAAAGCTGTTTAACTTTCAGAACTACTGGTACGGAACCATTCGTGCGCGAGTCCAACTGGCACATGGCCAGTTTTTTTGTAATATATTTTACTTTAGTGTAGCCTTTAACGACATCTTGTTGTGATGCATTTTTACCTTGTAACCAACAGATCATATTCCACGACCATCTTGTTACACTTGCTGCAGAGCACATTGGAATGTGTCAGACCCTTCGACACAGGCTTTTTGATGATCTCACTTAACACAGATGGCAGCTCCTTCTCTGACTTCAGGGGTTTCTAAAAAAGAAAGAAAGAGAAATAACATTCAGCAGAACAGACATTTTTAGGGTTCCATACCCAAAGGGTAAAAACGGGACACTATTACTAAGACTTTGATGACTGTCTATCTGTCTGTTTGTCAGTCTGTTTCCAGGCTATATGTCAAGAACGGTAATAGCTAGAGAGTTGAAATTTTTACAAAATATATATTACTGTTGCTACTATAATAAAAAATACTAAAAACAAAATGGCTCTAATACAGCAAACATGTTTTCTGCGTTTTCGTTCCATAATAAGATGCATAATAATAACTATAAATTCGACGCGTTCGTCATCAGCGGCGTGGCGGAGTAAGTAGGGTGCTTGCTTAAATTCGAAGAGGCCATGGTCCGATACCCACGAATTCATTTTTATTTTATGATTTTGTGTTATAAATTTTTACATTTTCATAATTCGTTTCCTTTTTATATTTTTTTAATTTACTTTTATCTAATTTTTTGCTCTGTACTGGTACGGAACCTTTTTAGGCAACAAGGCCCATAATACAAATACCTCATAGACTAACATACATATTAATATGGCATGTTGCCAGAAAGTGTAGTTTTAAGTATATTGCCCGTATTATTTTGTAATTAAGAGCAGTAGCATTCCACAAAGACCATTTCCTTTTATACCGTTGAAGAAATTGAAACAGATTTTCAAAACAGAATTAGACGAACCTACGTCATTCGGTCAGAATATGTCAATTACATGTAAGTCATGATCTGCCGGCTGGGTTGGCTGGGTTTGACATAATACCATTGACTTGCTTAGATCTAGAGCTCCATCAACTTTACTGATTATACACAAGCATCTCATTATCATATATATCTTATTAATTACTAGTTGATGCCCGCAACTTTGTTGCCCAAAAATTTGTATGTCATGGTGGAACCGTACATTTTCCCGGTATATAAAGTATTCTATATGTTGCCCAGAGTTAATAGCTATTAAACAAAGATTTAAATGTGTTCAGTAGTTCCGGAGATAAGCGCATACAAACAGACAACATTTTTTCTATTGGTTTGTGTTTCATTTTTTTCTATTCTGTTCTATTACTGTTTCTTAACCCCCCCAGCATTGATTATTTTGTAAAAATACTAAATGTACAGACATGCCAATTTTACTGTTCTTCTTCTTCTTGGCTTATGCCTCCCCGTTTAGGAGTTGCCAGTATCAGAGTGTGGATGCAGATGTTCAGTTATCACTTATCAATAACTTTTATTATATTTTTAGATTACCTTGTTGTTAAATATCTCCGTTCCACCTTTCATTACATATGCAGTTTGATTGCATATAAAACATTGTCCCGTCCTGAAAAATTTTAAAAGAATGATAATGAATTTAAACCCAACGGAAACATTTGGAAAGTTGTCCTCAATATCACTATCATATTTTGGCTCAATGACACACAGACTCACACACAAACAGACAAATCATCAATCAAGAGTTAAAAAAAATTTTAAACTGTAACTTTATTTATTTATTAGGTACAGTAACAGACTATAAAGTAAATTATTTGGAAAAAGAAATACAATACAAAATATAATTCTACAATGCAGTCCAATAACTACTAAACACAACATTTACTACAGATATACATTTAAGGAAAGAAAAGCTATTAATAAATTAAATTATATGAAAAAAAGAAAAGCAACTAATATAATACACACAATCAATTAAATTGAGTCACATAACAATCAACCATTACAATTAATAAAAAAATATATTGTTACTATCACATAGCAGATAATAAAATAGTAAGAATAATAAAAAACTTGATGCAACTAAATAAAAACAAATATATTTTTATTGTATTCCAAATGTCTGCTTTATTTCATTGTATGTGTTATATATTTGTATATAACAAATATATTTACACATAAAATGAAATAAAGCAGACATTTAGAATAGAACAGTACTGCAGATGTATATATAAAAAAAAGCACTGAATATTATTAATATTGATGAAATAGCTTACCAATTCATTTTTAGTTCTTTTTATTCATTTGCAGGCATTGATAATTTATTTCATGTCATCACCTGTAGATCATAAATTTTCATGTTATTATCAAACTGATCAGTGACGACTTGAGACCTACACTGAGATTTATTCACTGCCTATATTTGAGCATGAGACCAGAATAGCTTGGATATTGTTTAAGGGTTTGAGGTCCTAGGTCTGTTTAGAAAGCACTGAAAAGTCTGTGATAAACCTCACTAAATAGTTTAACAACGCAATAGTAATACCTGTCCCTTTTTAAAATAATTTTGCCATTCCAACTTTTACAAAGATAGTGCTCTAGCTCTAGGGTAGGAAACACTAGCCTCAAGAATAATAACAAAACTAGACCCTAGAATCTTTGAGAAAATTACTGATAACTTACTTCAGTTATTTTTGCCAGGCATGATAAAAGCATTATTTTGGACAGCTTTATCGCAAGGAGTCGCCATTTTGTGCACCACACTTTACTCATATTAAGCATATTTTTTATCGCTTTGCCAAAAAATATTATTGTTTTTAGAAAAGATACAATCAAAAATACCTGTCAATAATCGTAACTATTATTTTCTGAAGGTTTTCCTCGGTATTTGATAAAAATGTTGTCAGCAATGCTGCACTTCCCAGGCAGACACCATTACGCAAAAACTGTCAGGTTGTGTCAAGTGTCATCTACTAAATTTCCGCAGCTAAACGTCACGATGACATATAAAATTGCCAGTGATGCCAGATCATAAAAATAAGTTTGAACTATTTCTTATGTGACGTGCAAGACTTTTAGGCGGCATATTGAAATATCTGATAATAATTGAACGTGTACCTGACGTTTCATTATTTAACCAACATGAGGCCCATTTCATAAGAATTTAATATTTAAAATGAATAAATAAAAAAAATAACTACATTTCCATCAAAAACATTTTATTTCTATACAATTTACATATCTTCTCGCAGTGCTGAATCCTAACTTAATATACTCCATAAAATTTACAATAAAATAAACGAGAACATTTAATAATGAAACAACTATTTACAATATTGACAATTATTCACTCTTTGGTATTTCTCTATACATTTGTCTTTTTAGACGCAATAGAGATTCCTTGAACACTTCAACACTAAATTTAAAATGAAGCGATGGTATCACATTTCATAATCACCTTACAATTAACTTTCATTCGTGAATTTGAGCAAATATACTAATGGCACATTTTTAAGGGATGTTTTAGTTTTTAGTTTCAAAGTGAATGTAACTCAATGCTTGTAAGTTTCCAACTGTCTTGCTGAAAAAATTAAAATAAGTGGTGCTATATTTTGTAGAGAGCGAAATAATAATAATAGTAGAGTTGAATGTTTTCAAATCAGTCCAGTTTTATGTTAGAAAAAAACATAAATATAAAACATCATACTTACTTATATCTGGCGTGTGTAATAGTCCTGAAATCCTTATTAGTATATGTACTATGTAAACGCTTGTCTTCTCATGTTGCTGTATATGTGGTAGGTACATATAAATATTATACATGGTCTTCTCGCTTGTGTTCTGTGCCGAGTAATCTGGTGGTAGAGTGGTGTTTGAAATGAAAGAATATTGTTGTGTCGACATGTATTTAATGTTAAACATGTAACTACATACCTAATACCAATGAAATGTAAAAACTACTAAACTAAATTATAATTGAAATACAATATCTTATATTATGTTAAAATGCCAGAGTGCAGTTTCTTGTCTGTTTCAGAGTTTAAGACATGGTTTCGTGCTTATTGTATGTGTACTATATAGTTTATGTAAAGATACAGTATTTGAGCGTCGGGTTTAGTTTTCAGAGCAGATATATTCAATTATACATACAAGTCAGCGGCGAGTAAAATATTTTTCAAACAGTGTGGTATAGATTCGATAAAATAATTATTCTATTGTAATGTTAGTTCAGAACACAATATCGAAACGGTTACCAATATTAATTACATTGAAAAACAATAGCCATCTACCACGACATCAATGACCTAAAAGCTAGACATTTAGTTCATTGAAAAATATATCTAGAGAAAAAGATATGCATCTATTTATTTAGATAACACCGATTTTAATCTGCCATTTAGAATTTTACTATTCGTATACACTATATAATACTGTTTATGATAAGTGGTAGAATTAAATTATAAATTTCGGCAAAAACTTCGGCATTGCTTAATTTCGCTAGCTTTTAAAAGGATATTATAACGTTATCGAAAAAAATTGTGAAGTCAATCATTTTTTTTGTTATTAGTGCTAAAGTCCATCGCTTTGAAAGAAACTGTATTAACAAAATATAAGAAAAATATACAATTTGTGTTACAAGAAATCAGAGAAACAAAATCCATAAACAGTAATATATATGCATGCCGCACACTCCACACCATACAAAGTACAAACTACATTTATAAAAATAACAGAAATACTGAAATTTCAGTTTACATAGACGACCTATTAATTCTAAGAGACATATTATTTGATATCAAGTATTTGAAAATCTGCGAGTACTCGATACTTTTGAAATTTGAAAATTTTGCATTGATAAATGAAGATTTTCGAAAACGCTATCTTACTAAAAATTTAACGCCAATTTTAAAACTAAACGCATGTAGCATTTCAACGCAACGCTAAGATTTCAAATATCAAATTTATTTGCGCATCTTCACATACTTTGCTATGTTTAAATTTAAAATTTATAGAAAATCTGTACGTTGGTTTCACTAATCAAATATAATTGACATCCCAATGACACTTACTACTAGCCTAAAAAGTGCTAAACTATTTCTTAAAATTACATACACTTTGGTTCTCAAAACTTGTAAAACAAAGAAAAATATTTTAGGACACGAAACTCATGCAAACTTAAGAAACATGCACACTCCAAGCTTTGAACCTAGTGTTAAACAAAATGAAACTCAAATAAATCTACCTCATGTCACAGATTCTTTATTTCTTGTACAAATTTTTCACAACTGTCAAGTTATCGTACAACCAAATAACGATAAACATACACGCCAATCTTTGGGCGCAAAAACTGGGGGTAGACAAAAAAATCTACATTACATTCGGAATTGTCACGAGTTCACAAACTAATCTAAATCTAAAGGGAAAAATTCGTCGCGGTGTCACCTTTAACGCAATAAAAGTCAATCATTTTAAAATTTAGGAAAAATGTACACCGCTGTAACATAAAAATGACACCGCAAGTCTTGGACGATACATAAAAAACTAAACTAATAACTAGATATCATGGGAATAATGCTTAAGCCGTACCTAATGTCTAACTAAAGAAAATGCGCTATGCATTTTACAGGTAGCCCCTTAAAATAAATGTCGTTTTAAATATAAAACCAAAAAAAAAAACACAAAAAGAAAATGAATGGGAAAAAGTTGGAAATGTACGTGTTAAGCATATTATCAAAATTAAATCTTGGTACTGTGTCTAAATTAACTAACTGTTAATGTCTTTTAGTGATCTACATCACGATTAAATTAAAAAAAGGAATTATAACAATGTTGCCATTGCAAAAAATTGTCCATGTTTTGGTATATTGGACTGTCTTTGTTGTCAATGTACGGGACAAGTTTTGCTATGGCCCGCTGTGGCCCACTCGCTGTGTGTGTGTTGTGTGTGGCCGTCCGTCTTGATATGTGTGTTTGTGTGTCCGCCGCGTCCCCGTTAGCTAGAAGCAAACACGTCATGTGAGTCTATGTATATGAGGCGATTTGACGCCAAAGTGTGGTTCATTCAATCTACGGTCTTAGTACCTCGGAAACATTTGTCTTTTAAATAATCACCGATGGACATTAAGAAAGTAGCCAAGCTATTGTAAGCAAGCCGTGTCTCGTTATGTAAAATACTACCAAGATGAATAAAATTGAAAAAGGAATTAAAAATAAAAGTTTTCTATGTAAATTTAATTTTTAAGAAAAAAAAAACAATAATATTGAGCAATGTAAAAAAAAAATGAACCACAAATTACCGCCTAAATCGCAATGAAGAATATTGTTGGTGAGGAATTTACTCGTGTAAACACTAAATAAAAAACTAAATAGAAAAAATAAATAGTCCATTCGCTACATGAGAGATGTAATACTAGGTTTGAAAATTACGCTAATTTTTATTTGTCTTCTTGATATGTGGGAGTCTACTTTGAAGCATTTTTTTTACAACAGTACGCACATACAATGTTATATAGACTTAAAATTGACATCTCGACAGGACAAGCGCGCGCGGTCGGGCGCGATCTGCCACCACTATGTTACGCTACAAAATATTTAAGTACAAATTTATTAAGCCTAGAAAGCATTTTATCGTCCACAAAATAAAGGGCATCCGCACACGACCGCCCGTTGTACAGTACAGCTACACATCCTTAATCCTACGATTCAACTAGATTGGAAATTGACGAAAGAATTTTCGATTATTTAGATATGTAAATACAATGTACATCAATTCATCGAGGAATGATAGATCCAGCTGAATAAAACATTCGAAATCAACGTAGCCGTCAATTGTAAAATCAACTACCTACTGTCAATGTAAAATTGACGAACGCCGACGACGGCGCGCGCCGAAATATATATTTATATCTAACGCAGTCATTGCTATTTAGCGTATATTTTTAAAACTTTATTTTAAAATTCTATATAGATTTTTTATTTATGACACTCGAGTACTTGATAAATAGTCGATTTGCTCTACACATGGAACTAAATACTCGATATTATACATCTGAAAAACTATATAGCTCTACGCATTATATTAACCAAGCACCTTTATACACTATAGACATAATTGATATTTGACATAGTTAAAATCCAAATCCATTCCGCTTTCCCAATAAATATGACATTGCTACGTTTAAAATTGTCAAAGTTCCATTCCCTCCGAGAAACACGTGATGACCTGGCTCGATTATTTAAATGCAATACAAACATATCAATATCATATTAAATCAGAATAGTATGCTGTGTTTGATAAAAGTCAAATGCTCTAGTGTCAGCATTTATTATCATTAGTTAAAAACGTATTCAATTCAATAGAGAAGTGTACACTTTATATAAGAATATATATTCTGTCAAATAATATAAAAGATATATTAGAAAAGGGCGTTATGTATGTTTGCGGGAATATTGTAGCCACGTAAAATTTAAAAACTTATCATTTTGAATAAATTATTAAATAGAAAATAGTTTAGCCTAGCAACGAAAATTTGGTAACATTCTTTGGCAGCATATAACTTTAGTAGTATCTTCCAAAATTAAAATATATATTAAAAAAATACAAAAATAAATTTCTAATCAGCAAAGAATCTCCCAAAAACTTTTAAGCTCACACCATTGGCAACACCGAGACACTCATTGTGTGTGTCCGTTACCAACTGTCAGAAAAGTGGCGTATTCCGGCAAACACAAGCAAGATTATCTATGGTCCCTACTTGACTGCTCAATTGTCTATTCAGAGGCATTTTCCTCCGGAGTATTTGATTACTTGCTTCAGTAGCTTTTAAGTCGTTATAATAAAGTTCAAAATATCTCTGAATCGACAGCATAAATCATTCGTTTAGAAAATTTTTACTTCATTAAAATTACATTCCAAAAATTTTAAAGTTTTTTTTTTACGAAGTACTAACAAAACATAACATTACAAGAAGTTTTTAATACTTTTTTTTTCAGTCGAAACATACTGCTTAGGCCGGCTTAGAGGGTGTTACTAAGGTTAATATTTTTTTATTGCTAAAAAGGCGTTAAAGTCGGTTTTATTCTAATTTAGGTATTACTTAAGCGGCCTAATCTATTTTTTGCATGGCGCTATAAAAATAATATTCAATAGACGCTGGCCACAGCACAACTATATCCAAAAAAAAGTAGCCCAAGCAGAAAATATGAAACTACGTACTCGTAACTTTATCGAATTCAAATTGTATTTTTTTAATACACGTATTGTATTAGAGAAAGTAGCGAAAACGTGGTCGTCATTCCTACTAAAACCACTGATTAAAGTCGATTATTATATATATATATATTTACACCGATAAAACGTACACGATAAATAAAAGCAAAATTACGTATATCATTAACACGGATATAGACATAGAAGGATTGACTATTAAGGTAAAAACACAACAAAAACTGTCAACAAACAAACAATAACTTCAATATATAATATTGTGCACTTTTAAACCCCTGTTGATAAAAATATCAATACAATCTCATTCATAGATGCTATCTTTGTCTAATACGTTGATATTGTCAACGTAACAGACAAGGACAGCAACATATAATAAGATATCCGCATAAATATTTTTATTAATAAGGAACATAATATTTAACTTATCCTTAAACGCGATAGAGACAATAGACATCTAATAAAACTCTCACTTTGCTTACCCTACAGTAAACCACAAACTTATTGTACGTATGGTACAGTCAGAAAATTAAATCTGGGGTAAATAAAAATCAACAGAACATTTAGTCTCACAACGATCAAGACAAAAACATTTTTGCGAGACAGTCGTATCTGACACAATTTTTTTAAAGCATTTTTTTTCTGACTGCACATTGCGTTCTCCACTCAGATATATATCTGTGGTAAAAATTAACATTAGCAACACCCTGTCGCAAAACGACTGGTAACTTTTGGCTTTGTATTGGCAACACACGTTTGGTCCTATGTCTTTTTCGTTCACTTTGCTATCAAAGTTCTTACTATCACTCGAGACAACCGGCAAAGTTCGAGATTCTGACGACAAAGTTACTACGACTCGAGAACTTAGGTAGGATGTCTCGAGATTTTGCAGGTAAAAGTAGAGTATGTGACGTTAAACTTACACGAGGCAATGCTAAAGAGAACATTCATACAAAGCTATTAATAAGAGATTCTGTAAATTGTACTCTTTGCCTGTTTAGAGTTATTGCCGTCAAATCTCGACACTATGCCGACAAAATCTGAGACTTTTCCGTCATATCTCGATAATCTGCCGTCAAATCTCGAGACTTTGCCGCCTCGAGATTTTACCGCCTCGAAACTCTGCCGTGTCGCCTTACTAGTATTCGTGCTCGAGGCCGTTGTTCTGTCCCTGCCTGTCCGAGTTCTGCCGCTCGTTCTGCCGCTCCTGGTTTTGCCGATCCGGTTTCTGTGGCGCCTGTCCCTTCTGGCCGATCTGACGCGACGACGAGAAGCACAGCTTCATCACGAACGGGAACTTCGCTCCTGGAAACGTCCGCGGTAGTGCGTTAGTAAAAAAAAGTTTTTTTTTAACAAGCTGCATATATTAAAAACTAAATTTTGAAATGGTAGAGTTGTCGGCGAATATGGACACCAAAAAATTTAAACGAAAAACGGAAAATACTACAGCCCCACAAATTAACGTGTGCTTGCCCTGAGAAACAAAAAAATGACTATGGTCTAACCTGGGTGCTGTATGGTGGCGTGATTGCACGCCATGATGGCCATAACCGACTGCGATATGTTCTGGAACTCCATCAGACCCGACGATGACCTAAAATCACATTAAAACTATTTTACTGCGCCTTCTCTTTTTGACATTTGAAAATGAAATTTATAATTAGAATTTTATAAACGGAAAAGCATAACCTCCCGGCGATGCTATACAATCGAGAATATTTAGAAAATTAAGTTGGATTTGTAGTGTCCGAGCGAGAGGCACCTTGCAGTAGTTGCATCTCTATCTACCCTTCCACCTTTCAGAACACACATAATATGACGCTTAACTTAATTTCTCTCACATGTTTTCTATGTGTGCGAGCGACAGAAATATCATCCTTTGTATGTTATTCACCTCTCATTCTTCAGCGAGAAGTCAGACTTCAGCGGGCCAGCTATGCGAGCGGGACGACAGTATGCTCCGTCTCTCTCTGTCACTCACTTCTCGCTCTCGATGCTAGATGTGCGAGCGAATCGGCAGTATTATACATCTGTCTCCTTCATTCACCTGTGGCTCTAGATACTGGATGTGCGAGCGAGACGGCAGTATGTACCGTCTCTCCTTGTCACTCACCTCTCGCTCTTCAGGGGGAACTTGGAGACGGTGTGCGGGGGGGCGACGCCGTACTCGTGGAAGACGGCCAGCAGCTGATCGTCCGACACGTCCGGGGGGGTGTTGAAGAAGTGCACCACCTGGAAACGATTTAGTTTTATAGCGGTGCCTTGAACAGGTTCTATTGTAGGCTACATTCCTCCAGGTCCATCATCTCCATCCCTCAAGATTCTCCCCTTAGGGGTGTAGGAAATTTTCACCAAATATATAAGCTCGGAGCTTGCCTACAACCAAAAGGGGGATATATTCCTCCGGGCACATAAACTCCTCATGGTTTAAACATGGTATATGAATTCCTCCTTCAAGATTCAACCCAACTACGTGGAGAGGGGGGTTTCAGACATCGTACTCCTCTCCTCATACAAATTTGAAAGTCTTGGACTTTTTTTTTGCATAATTTCCACCCATTCCCTGCACTCCGATTCAACGCCAATCATCTACTCACCTTGGACGGCGGCTGTATTCTGTTCTTGTGTATGGATGCTGGCGTGAGGAAGCGGTTGTTCTTGTTGCCGACGTAGTCCTTGAACGAGGGGCTCTTGTCTGGCAGCGGGTACGGGTTCATCACCTCGGATAGGTACGCCTGTTTTGAGAACCTGAAATGTAAAATATACCGCTACAGATAGTTCAACTCAGTTGTGTGCTCGGCTTGTTAGCTCGCAACTTTTTCAAGGCCGTGGTATTTTTACGGTTGAGCCGGCTTTAAACCCAGTAAAGGTAAGCCCCGCTACAGGTAAGCCCAACTACAGGGAGAGTAGTACAGGGAGACTGTTACATTGCTGAGTTACTGTACGTAGCGCTCCACGGAGGCGCTCACCAATAAGCTTTATAACAGGTAAATTCCACAACAGGTAAACCTAACACGTAAACAGGTATGCTTCACTTCAGGTGCCCACCACTACAGGTAAACCTCCCTAAGTTATTTACGCGAGTGTCACCGACCGTTACATTGTTGAGGTTCCGTACGCAGCGCTCCACGGAGACGCTCACCAGTATTACAGGTAAACCCCACAACAGGTAAACTCCACAAGAGGTAAACCGCACTACGGGTGAACCCCCCTACGTTACTTACGCGAGTGTGAGCGTGTAGTCGCCGACTGTCACATTGTTGAGATTCTGTACGCAGCGCTCCACGGAGACGCCGTCACCCATCTGCACCATGGCAGTGCCCTCTTTCGTTTTGAGGAACTTTATCTGAAAGATTAATAAGCGGTAAATCAGCAAAAATATTTGACATGAAAGTAATAGAAATCACAGCTTCGCGAAAAAGAGACTGTTCATAAATGTTACACTTCTTGTCAACTGCAGCGTGAAAAATATCAAAATTGCGTCCAAGCGTAGATTGCCTATAACAGCTTACTTTTTAAAACGCACTATTTTTTGCCAAACCGCAAGGCACAACCACAAAGACATTCATAAACTGGCCTACTTCTAGCGATACGGCTTGCGGGGGATACGGCTTTAACAAGGCTGTAAGCATGCCGCGAACTTCAACACAAAGCAGAGTTTGCTTGCCGGCAGGTATGGCGCCTTGTAAACCTATCAATCTCTAAAACACTAATAAGTCGGGTTATAAGTTTGTTTTGTCTATTGCGGTATAAGTCTACTCACCCTAACCACGTTCCCGTACAGACAGCACAGGTTGAAGAGACGGTCCGCGTTTACAGTGTTCAGGTCGAGCCCGTACACCATCATCACAGCGCCCTGCTGTGGGGGACCACCCTGGAGAGAGATAGATACATGTACAGTGAGATAGAGGAAATTTTGGATCCCACCGCTGCCACCAAAATTTTAACTATATCCAGATAGTCTATGGTGGCAGCAGTGGGATCGAATATTCAGTTAAAAATTTCGTAATGGCTGTAAAATTACAAAATGAACAAATTTAAATTAAAAAATTGTATTACTACACATTGCGCCAAAACTCCATTCCAATGGAAGACGTTATAGCAAGGCAAGTTTTAATTAACTTACCTGATTCTGTGGTGCCATCGGATGGTGCATGGGTGGTGGTGGTACGAATCCCTCGCCACCGTAGCCCTCTGGTCCGTAGCCACGCCCGTCCCTCTGTAACACAAGTAGGTATATTTAGCTATTTCCCATTGACATTTATCGAATTATTTTTCACTCTAGTAATATTGCAAAATATATGAGTGTTAGTATCTATCTGACTGTTAGATCTTCTCGCATTAACCGCTAAACAGATTTTGCTCAAATTTGGTAAATAGATATTTTGAGTCCTGGACAAGGACATAGGATGCTTATTATCTCAGAAATATGTACGGTTTCCGTGAAATAAAGAAGCAAAAGAGTTGCATACGTCATCTAGTAATAGCGCAGACTACAAATCAGTACAAGTAATAATATAAAATATAAATGCGAAAGTGTGTCTGTCTGTGTTTTTGCTTGTTATTAAAAAAAATCATTTTCGTCGTGAAGACACACTCAAACAGCTAAACCGATTTATTAACGTATTTGCTGGGATTTGGTTTGAAGATTCAGCAGTCTGGGCATGAACGGGTAACAGACAGACAGACATTTTCGCATATATAATATAAGTACGCATACTGACCGGATGATGCGGAGGCGGCGGTCCGTGCCTCTCCTTCATCATGGGCGGTGGTCCCCCGCTGCCAAACTCCATGTCTGAAATTAATTACAATACTCAGTACTCTGAATCGAGGGAGTAGAAGTAAGGCCCTCCGCTGCGTTTAGCGTATGCCAGCGACGGGTGGCCGCGTGCTTGTTTCATGTATTTGCCCGCGCAACGGACGAACCGCCTAACACAGCGTTGCTCTAAAATAAAACATGAAATCGTCGCGTGACCACCCGCAGCGGGCGGCCCGCTTAGCGAAAGCGAAGGGCCTAAAACCAACTAATACGCTTCATTATAATTTCGTTTCAACGCGCAAGAGTAAAGCGAGGAAATTCCACATAAAAAAGACACTATATATTTTTTCATTACGTGGATTTTTTGTCAATGGTTTATGAACGCCTCCGTGGTCCAGGTACAGAGCTCGGCTTTTAACCCGGAGGTCGTGGGCTCGCTTCGCGCGGAAACATGTTATTTCCAAGTTTGTTTAGGACAATGCATGCTGATTGAAAGTCGGTCCCGCGCCTGATCTCTTGCCAGTCGTGTCGGTCATCCGTCCCACTGGGCTATGAGAGGAAAGGAAGAGAGTGCTCTTGTGTACTGCGCACATACTTGGGCACTATAAAATTACTCCTGCGTGACATGTTTGGTTTCTGTGAAATCGGCCACCGTCACCGAAACCGGTGTGGGAGTTATTATTATTCTTATTGCAACGCCTGGGAAAGGTCGAAACACCCACGTTAGAATAAACCAAATTATATTTATACTTTTGACTTAGTGCATACATTTTTTAATGTCCCACAGAAATGTTCATTTGTTCAAGTGATTTTCAAAAAGGAGGCTTCGGATTTTTTTTATCGCAAAACATGATATCGCATAACATGGACCGGATCCAAATTGAATCGAAAGCCAAATTGATACTGCTAACAGCAGCACGCCACAATATTATTCATGAGACGTCAGTTAATATCAGTCCACCCGTCCAGATATGTTCGCTCCGTTTAGATTAAAAATGGTAATATTTTACGACTTTAGGGGGAGGCGAGTTGCGATGAAAATTTCGGCAGTGAAATTAGAAATTAATTATGTTTTGAAAAATTTGAAACTACACGACGTATTGTAAAGTTCTGTTAAATCTCCAAAAAAAAAACTTCAACGTTCAAGTCAACAAAAATCTCTGGTATGCATTTAAACAGAATATATTTCTTTTTTTAAACTTTCTTTTGCCGAATTCCAACGCAAAAGTAAGAGTTTCACAAATACAGCCTTAATTTTAATATAAAATTCACTGAATAATCTCATGAATATCTAATGATATTGAATTTTGAGAGTAACTTGTTTTAATCTAAGGAATTCCAAATATAATAAAAGTTAAAAATCGATACGATACTTTGAAATCCCTGTAGAAATTTTAAAATGGATACTATAATAATATGATTAAATATTATGTCTGAACAATTTCTGTTAACACCTGTGTAACATTTAAAAACATATTATCAAAGTTACGGGTATATTGAACACAACGAACAAAAACGCCGCTTACGAAATTAGATGCATCAAAATAAGTATTTTGCCGTAATAACTACAGAATCATGTGCTCGCTCGAGCCTCAACTTGTTGCCAGGAGTACGCCATGAATTTTTAATGAATTAAATATCCTGAAAAATAACGCCCAGCCAGGAAAACAACTGATTTAATTAACATTCTCAAAACAAGACAACATCGATACGAAGTGTTACAGTATTCATGAGAAAGGCACGAGAAAATCCGCCATTGTTTCCCATATTAAAACAGGTTTAAGCTTGCAAGGCGAGAGCCAATTTAAAAATTCAAGACTTAAGACTAGTATAAGCAAAACATTAGGATATTTACTTGAGAAATTATTGAAAAATTAGATTTAGATATTTTAAATCACAAACTGAACGAATTCACAAAAACTATAATGATTATAATATTTTTTCAAACGCTTTAGAAGAGATCAAGAACACAACTAGCTGTTAAAAATACAGGGAGCAATTCTAGCGGGTACAATACATGCAGAGGGAGGGTTCGAAATGAAAGTCTGTATCTGTATTAACATTTTATTGTACATGTTCTTAATGCTAATGGTAACAGTGTTTAAAACTAAAATGAATGGACGAATGCTGTCTAAATATTGTATAGCGAAGTGTGTTGAAGAACAATTCTTGGTAAATTTTTGGATGTGTTCACAGAGAAAATGTAACGATAGCTATGTATTACAATTTGTAGCCAGTGACAAAATGTACTGCAGAATGATCATCTTTCATTATTATAAGCCTGTACTTAATATAATACAAAAAAAATCAGAAGATCATTCTACTGTACATTATTTTAAACTAATTGGGTTAATAACACACAACACTTTGTTAACCATGCTTCTAGTTACTACAATAACATCATCCAGGTAGATATATTTATTTGACATTTTTGACAACATTCCTCGTCATATCATCGAATACCAAGTGACCACACATTACACATACTATACAAACCATTCTGCGTGTGCTCGCAAGAATGTTGGCTATGCTGGCTGCAGGTGTCTTCGCTGCAAGTCCTTGTGGTCGCATGCGCCTGATTGCTAGTAGCATCTGTAGATACCCCATGACCAGGTCTATTAGAATCTTGAATACACAACCGACTTTATCAGTCACATCGTTATTGTCTGATGAAATTTGTGATATTTTCGCCATGACTTTGATCTTTATGTTTTCTTTAAATTCTTGATAGTACGTCACAAGCCAAATATTTGTAAAGTGTATTGTGCACGAAACTGGATAAATGTTTCAGATAAACAGTGCAGTTATTGTGCGGTAACAAAAGATATACCGGTCTTGCTTCAAATAGCCTTACATCCATACTAATATTCTAAATATATGTTTGTCGGTTTATCCTTGAATCACGCTCTAACGAAGCAACCATTCGACTTGATTTTAGGCATAGACTTGGATAAAAGTATGGAGAGTAGTAGGCTAGGTTTAGGTCTTGAAAAACATGATATTCCTGAATTATCTGTATTCTTGCGCAATTTATGGTGTCCACGCGAGTGAAGTTACCAAAAATTTAAAATATTAAGCTATATTTTGTGCTATCCTTACCGAGCATAAGAAAACATTACGAAATTCATTTAACCATCAGTATTCGACAGATATTCAGAGCGGCAAAGTCGTAATTTAGAAATCTCCGAAGGGTTGAGGCAATTTGCTCAGTTTTTCAGATGTAGTGAATAGTAATGTGATTGCGGAACCTGACCTGACCCGCCCGGCACGTAAGGATAGTTTATTCGTGCGTATAACACGTATTACTTCTAAGATAGCGATTTATTGTGCGAGCAAAGCGAGTCCTCTGTATCCCACTCTCAGTACATGTGGTACACTTTACGGTGAAACTATAGGAGCTTAAGTTTTAGGCTTTTGGATAGTAATTTGAGTATATGTGTAGATGTGTTTAAAATATAATAGTATTATTATTATTATGGATAATAATAATTAAAAAATAATTTACTACTAACGCCATCTATGAGCTAAGCTGTAAAGATAAACTTAACTATCTGAGAGTGCAAACGTACCCAGAACCCTAAAATTTCATAAAAAAAATCTCTTACAGTCACAGAATACTTTTGAAAACCCAATTTTACGGCACTTCAAAAAACTCGCGAGCCCTCATAAAGCTGCACTTTTTTGCTAGTATTATAGTACGAGTTGTTGCCTGCTACTTAATTCTCGGAGGATTTATTCAAAAAGGCAAGAATGTAGCAGGGATGGGTGTATTTTCCGAGATTGAAAGAATCTCTATGCTATAGAGCTTTCGCCCAATCTCGCCTAGACTAGGAGCTATCATTAACCCTCTGTCAAAAAATTTGCTATTCTTATAGAAAAAACGATTGACTACAAAAAAGTGACAACACTTCACTTTGCGGTCTTCTTTTTTTTTTAATTTTTTGAATGGTGAAATGTTTCAAAAATTCTTTCACCACTGAGAAGATATACATTAAATTTTTTTTATCAATGCGTAAAATGTTTTTCAAAAATGCGTTTTTTCAATTTTTCTCTCTGTACTGGTACGAAACTTTTCGTGCGCTAGTCCAACTCACACTGGACCGGTTTTTTTTAATCCCCGAGTTCAGCATTAAACACGATAACCATTTATTTAAATCCCTGGATTTAAACGAGTCATAATGAAAATGTTGGATTCATTTTCAACGACGACATCAAACACAATAGATGAAAATTGCAAATTGTAATTATCATTCAGTTTTTCACCAGAAATCAACCATTCGAGTCGCATTAAAAATTGTTTAACATTTTGTGAGCGTCAAAATTAATCCTATTTTGCATAAATCACTGTAACGAGCTGTATAAAAGGATGAAAGCCGTAATCGTATTATTAAATGTACAAACAGAGGTAATTGTTTGAAAGCACACGCGTATGGGTTCTTACAAACAAAACACAACATCCTTAACCTGTTTGTACCTTAACTCTTAGCGACACCGAATTTACGGCAAACTTTTTTTTCTTCATTTAAATGTCGCTGCTTAAATTTTTTATAATGTACTAGCTGACCCGGCAGACCTCGTACTGCCTCATCGATAAATAAAAGACCTAATCTTTTGTATAAAATAATTTTAAAA
>JAOTAV010020264.1:0-23330 GCA_026546445.1 Cyclargus thomasi
CCTCGGGTACTTAGCACGGGGCCAGACTGACGTGGTGTGAAGCGTCCATAGATATTATTATTATTATTATATTATTAATTAACCATACTGTAGCAAAAGGACATTAAGCATATTAAAATTATTTTGACACTAGATGACGCTCATAACCTTCTTGCGAAAAATTAATTAGGAACCGCACATTTTTGGGATAACAAGTATCCCATGAACTTTCCCGGGACTCAAAGTATCTCCATACCGAATTTCAACAAAATTGGTTCAGCGGTTCGAGCGTGTAGAGGTGACGGACACACTTTCACTTTATAATATTAGTATATAATTACACTCAAAAAATGATTATGCATTTTCAAGTGGATACATAGAATTCTAATGATACTGATTCATACTTATTCATACTATCACAGTAACATACAACTATCAACTATGTAAACTACACAGTAAATATATTATCTACAAATGGAATTGGCTGTTTATCTAAATCCTATTTCCACATGCAAAATAGTGCTATCACATACTATATTGTGTACAAGGAACAAAATTTACTTATTTCTATGAACTGAACAAAGTGACTATAGGAGCGTTTGTGTAGCGCAGGGCTGGCAATGCGATGGTAAAATGATAGAATAAATGTGCAGTTTGCAGCCCTGGTGAATGTGCAAAACAACTAGAAAAGCTACAAATAATTACCCAGTTACCTGCTTGCGACTCCCAGACCGTGTCACACCGCCGCGTCTTGGTGGGAGGCGGAGACACCGAACCCCTGCAAAGAAAAGCCTATTAGTAAATTATGTATAATGTATATCAATACATAATACCTATCAATATTACAAACTAGTTTTTTACCGTGGCTTTGCCCGCCTAGATTTATATCCTCCTCCATCTATCATTTTCATCCTTTTATATAAACATTATGCCAAAAATCATGATGATTTGTTGTTTTATTATGGCGTAAAGGAATAAAATAATATTAGTATTGATGTGAAAGTAAGTTTGTATCTTTGTCCATAATTTACACTGAAACAACTGAATGGATTTTGATAAAATTTGGTATGATAAGTGATAGGGTTATAACTGACTCAGATTTAATGGTGCTTTTAATTCTCCCGTGGGATAAATCATATTTACGCAGAGGGAGTTGTGGGTAAAGGCTAGTGGCTATTATCTAGATCTATATTGCAAAAACTGTTATAATAAAGCTTACATAAGTACGAACAAAATATTTAATTATACAGAGTGTAACCAAAGTAAGTAATAATACTTTAGGGTGTGTAAAACACATACACACCCTAAAGTATCATTACTTACTCATACTTTACTATAGAGTTAACTGCAAAAAAAGCGGCTTTAAAAGCAAAAAAAAAGTCTTGTCATTTGTATGGACAATTTTATGTCTGCGCGGTACTTGCCCTGGATACAAATCACAAAAAAATGCCCTTACAGTAAACTCTATATACATGTATAGCACACATACAATTCCCAGCCCTTTAGGTATAAACTATAATAAATAATTAAATGTAACTAACATTTAAAAAACTTCATAATCACCAGATGACTTTACAAGCAGGCTAGTTCTGTCTTACCTATGATCGGGTGTGGCGTCGCCGTTTTCGCTGGGCGGTGGGGAGGCGCGGGGTGAGGGGGGCTGCGAGAGTGCCTGCATCAGTCGGCCCTTGCCCTCGTGCCAGATGCTCGACAGCCGCCCGTCCGGACCGAACAGCAGCAGGAACGCGTCGATCAGCTCGCGGGACTTCTCCTCCCACTTGGTTAGTATGTCCACTCGTTTCTCGCCGATGTTCGTCATCACCTGCGGATTCGTGTAGGCATTGTACTGTACTTTCTGGTTAATGTTTCCTATAATATTACTCAAGCGGCATCATTATTAGACTAATGTTAGTGAATAATTAAACAGGTGCGCACGGCCCACCCGCCCATCCAGGGGGGATCCCCTCAATACGCCTATGCCTAAGGCGGCCCTTTTTTATAATATGACGGAAACGGACTTTATCGGAACTGTAAGGCTAGAAAATCTTATGGTAATATGCTAAGAATGATAACTATCGCCTGCCAAGTCTCAAACCTGCACATAATCAGTCCCTATATTTTTTAAAATTTCGAAAAACATGAATATAAAACTTGTTGCAGAGCTATTATTAAAAGGGCGTAGAAATACCGTTCTAGATAGCACAACTCACAAGTCCTAGCCACGCAACGGAAAAGGTACATCCAGCTTGAGCGTGTCTCTATGTAATATGGTTGACCCTACAAATGGTTAGGTTATGCCAGGCGATGATCACCGTGCTAAGCATGTTTTTATTTATCACCATAACAATTTCTAGTCCTACAGAAAACGCTTCGTTGTTGATATCGGCAAAGGGTGACATGTTTTATTAATTTTTGTCGGTTGTGATCAGCCACCTTAACGATGAATCAAAAGTCTCCGCTTTCATATCACCCACCTTCTTCCCCTTATCCTTGAGCTCGTCCATCTTGTTCTGTAGTCGGAACTTCTTCTCGCTGAGGAAGGACACGTTGAGCTCCTTGGCGGAATATCCTCGCGCGAGATTCCGTCGCACGTATATGTCGTAGTCGCGAACTATCCGTGCCACTATGTCCGACGTTGATACACCTAAAAAAAGATTTTGCTAATAAATACTAGAACCTTATACAGAGTTCAGCTTAGTTGTGCGCGGGGCTTCATGCGTAGGTAAAAGGTAGTGCCTAGGCGCACGCACACATAGGTCGGCGCGCACAACTGAGTTGAAGTATCTATATAAGTATTATCAGGGTCGTAATTTAATATTGCGTGCGCAGCCAGCCAGTCCAGCTCCTGTAGTTTTCCGCCCCATCATATTCTATCAGAGCCCGACGCTGTCGCGGCCTGCCATCCCGTGATATAGACCTTCTCGCCACACCATTATAATTATTAAGTATGGAACTATGAATTGGTATTTTTGCGCGATTTAAAATTCCACGCGATCGTAACCACGGGCAAAAGCCAGTAATGAATATTACCTTCCGTCCTCTCAGTGGCGACGAACATGTCCTTGGCCTTGATCATGGCGTAGAGGTCCTCGCAGTCCTCGGTGGTGTAGGGTATGTCGTCGTGCGCCACGAAGTCTATCTTGTGCTTCTCCAGGAATTCCTCGTCGTACTCCCACGGCGCGTCGCATACGATCTGGAAATATTCAGAAACGTCTTAATTATTATCGAAGGGTTATTTTTCGACACGAGACTAACGTATTCATAGTGCTTTCGTTCAATCTTGGCGCTAAGCGTCATTAACCCTCTGTCAAATTTGACATTATAAAATGACAGAGGGTTACCAACGGGATAGAGAGAAGAGACCTGTAACTAGTGATCCAAAGCAGTTAAGCGTAAAAGGTTACAGATAGAACACTGGACAAATAGACAAATATATTTTTGCATGAAGCGATAATATAAATTCCGACGACTACACACCGAAACTACCAAACGGATTTTATATCTATTTACTCCATCGAGCATATAACCAATAGAGTAGTAAAATTAGCTATCCGTGTCCGAAACTTATATGTGATTTTTCACTGATAAATTACAACTAACGCCTAACCCAACCAACAAGTGAACTGTGTGTGCACCCCGATACATTTGAAAATATACGAAGTTTGGTAGAATACCTCGTAATGTCGTGCTGTTTTTATCCACACTACCGAAGGTTCTCTTCGGTAGTGTGGATAAAAACAGCAAGACATCAAAATTATTGAAAAGACAGAATTACGTTTCGTCGGTAGGTCAATAAACTATGATTTTTTTATATATAAGATTTCAATTTATATATCACTTAATCACGATTCCAGTTAAACTGGTCAAATAAAACGAAACAATGGATGTTTGTCTACACATATCCAAAATGTAAAAACGGATCCCTATTTTAGCTTCTTGCCGTGGAAGAGCCTTAGCACGAATGGGCCGGCTCGATATTAGTAATACCACGGCCTCACAGAAAAAGTAGCGTGAAATGGCGTTGTACTGCGTTTCGTCCAGTTAATAAGTTTACCGGTGGCCCAACTTCCCTAATCCTCTTTCTCTATCCCTATTCCTTTATAAAAAAGGCCAGCAACGCACTTTCTACTCTTCGGAATGTTACGAGAGTACACGGGCGACGACAGTCTCTGTACTCCATCGAATTTACTTTAAATTTATCTAAATACTAATGTAATATTATGTGAGAGAAAATAAAGTTTATTTTTGTATTCCACTAAAGAAACATTGCTATCAATATGAATATTTTATTGCACAGTTCTAGTGCAATACTTGTCACTTGACCCTGAGTCGGTCAGTCAGAGCGCAGTGGCCGGTGCAGCCTTTTGGGGGAATTAGTTTTCGAATAAAAACTAATAACATTTCCGCTCTATTGGTTCTATGCACGATGACTTACTCTAACCACTCTAATATTGTAAATCCTCATTTAGAATACATATAACTGAGTTGTTTGTCCTTCCCTCACGCCTTAACGAAGCAACCAATCGACTTCATTTTTCGTATAGTATTAGTTGAAAGGTCTTGGAATAACATTCAAATAAACATCAATTTCCTAAAGAAGGTTAGTATTTTTACGCAATTTGCGAATTCCACGCAAACGAAGATGCAGGCAGAGGAGAAGTTTAAATGATACCGTGAGTTAATTTATTTCAACGCAGGCAAAGCCGCGGGCACCTATGCCAATATTGCATAAACTTTGTATAAAATATGTCACGTATAACTCTGGTATAGTTTTGTTGGCACTGTATATAAGTATATAGTATATAAGTTAACAGAGCCAACGACCTACATCTATAACTAAACCGTACGTTTATCCTATTATATAATGACACACTTTTTAGTATCGATTTACCTTGTAGTGTACACAGTACAGTACGCTCAACGACACAAGTGCTAAGAATCTAGTTTTTTAGGTGCGAGATTTTCCTTTGATCTTCACATCGAGTTCATTTTAAAGGGTGCTAACGACAGACTTGGAGTGTAATCAGGTGCAAGCGATTAGGGTCAGAAGGCGATGGAAAACGACGACCGACAGAAAAATTTCCAATGTTAAAGCGACATGTCAGTGAAAAAGCAAATAATTCAAGTTTCGTTTTGATCAAAATAATATATTATAATCTAAAATCCACAATGATATTATAAATGGGTGGGGATGTGTTTGTTCGTCCTTTTTTAACGTCGAAGCAACAAATCGATTCTTGATTTTTGAGATAGACTTTGTTGAAGGGATGGCTTGTAATATAGGCAACTTTTTGTTGTGTGAAAACATCATGTTCCCAAAATATTCATAATTATTTTGGGATTTTTGAATTTCACGCGATCAAAGCCGAGCCGCTGGCAAAGCATCCAACTTGTACATATTATCGTACTTAATCGTATTAGCTTGATTGTTGCAGTTATACGTAATTAAAGTTATAAATAATTATCAACAAGTAATGTCAAGGACATTGACATTGTGGTGTACATAATATAAACCATGTGATATTCACGTGATAGTCAACTTATTATAAGAAATAATTAAGAGTTAACTAACTTAAATGAAGTCGATCAAACAAGAGCCACTTAAAAGAATGACAGCAATAACGCATTTTGATTGTTACTTGCAGGACGATCGATCGACGATCGACCCTCAGCTAGTGTTTATCTGCATGTTTTTAACGCGGTGACATTATCACTAAGTAACATTTTATGTGCTCTTGGATGAGGGTTATCTAATTCGAACGAAAGTTATTCAGCAGGACAATTACGATTATCGTTCGATTCAGAAAATTTGGTGCGATTCTTGGTTAATGCTTAGCGAGGCTAGGCTATGAGCATTAATTGTAATACGGATATAGTAGCGTAGCTCTACCATGAGTTTGAAACAATAGTATTAATCTATACTCAATACCAACTTAAATTTTTTTTATGGCAAGAATTTACAGCGACTCTCGCGGTAACTTGCGGAACTAAAATTAAAAAACTACTATTGCTTAAAACTCAAAGTTCATATTCGCGAATAGGGACACAAAAAATACTACTTACTAAAAAACGTAATTATTAATACCTAACAACTTTTCAGCGACTGTACCGACTGTTAGTCAAGTGACAAAGTTGTGACTCAATCTTAGCATTTGTAGGTGACACCAGTCGTGACGTTAACAATTAACGTTATAATAGGATGTAATTGTAAACCTCGCCTAGTTGTTGATATGTGACACATTTACCCCCTTATTCATAGAAATATTTAAAAGTCTTTAACTAATCAACATTCACTGTCACTTTCTGTCCTTTGACGTTTTTAATATTCCAGAAAAGGACTGCGAATGTTGATCAGTTAAATACCGTTTAATTATTTTTATGAATATGGGGGTTAAATATTAACATACTGTCTACATGTTCAAACTACCCAATGTTTACATTGAACGTTGGTTAAACATACCACGGCAATAATATCACTTACATTTTGTTACTTTTACCAAAATTGCATCAAAATAATCTTCAATTTAACAAAAAAGGCCACAGGCCTTTGCATCCACACGGATGATTTATACAGTATTTTCAGAGCGAATAACCAGTAACCACTCATTAAATGCTGTGGAGCCTGGGACCATTGGCGTATCTAGACCAATTTTTTTCTGAGCTCCAGTAATATAAAATATATTGTAAACTACATGACACCCGCAATTGTGTTGCGCCAAATTTCTTTTATCGCGTGGGAACCATTCATTTTTTTGGCATTAAAAGTATTCACCAGGTCAATCTGGGCCAGCTATGTAAAGTACTAATGTCAATGCTGGCTTAAAATAGTAGAATCAAGGTACAGTGTTGTTAATTACCTCGTCGACGTATCTGCAGTGTCTGACGGCCTCGTACCTCTCCTCTTCAGTCATCACCGTCCGGCCTTTTCGACTGTGTGTCAACGCATCACTGCACACTGGAAAAAATGTACGTGTCATTTCATTGGAAAAAAGTATACGTATCACTTCGTTTTTATTTTTAATTGGCTTTGTTATGAGGGCCATAAATTTGCGCCGGAGAGACATCGTGAATTTCGATTTAGCTGCTTCAATTTTAAAGTGCGTTATAACATATAATGTACAGCAGGTACATTATATGTTATAACTCACTTAAAAATTGAAGGTTATTTGATTCTGATGCAACGTCCTTTAATGTATGACATAATTATTGTTAATTTCTCACGTAAAAATATGTTATGTTAAAACTATAGTGTAACTCTAAATTATAATCAAAGCAATTGTTAAATAACAAGTAAATCTGAATCAACGTTTGAATGTACAATTAATGAGCGTGACAAAGCTAAAATACCTACCGCTAAATGTAACTTTATATTTTTGTTTCTATAGTAAAATCAGTTTACGTCAGTTGCAAATAGAATAGTTGCTCTAATGAATAAATAAATCAAAGAGTATATTATTATGATAGTTTGATTAATTGAATAGCTAAATATATTCATTTTCGTTCATATAAATACAATATTAATTTATGATTTAAATTTTAAAATTGCTCTTTTTTACATACATCCCATCATGGCGGACAGCGTTTTCGCGACATTCAAAATTACGTAAATTTTAAAATCTTTATGTCATATAAACGAGGTCATTTTGAAAAAATTAAATAATCACTGAAGAGTGGCTATGTTAAAAATAAATTGAACTACTTTTGCAAAAAGTGTTAAATACCCTATTATATTGTAATCGAAGAAATAGTTTCTTAAACCTAATAACCTAAGAATAGAAAACTCTATAGTACTTTAACTACAAATTTTGAAGACGACATTGATATTGAGTTCAGTTAACTAATACCTGAGGAAGGTAACGTCTTAAGTATTTAATCGTTTTTTAATATTGTCGGTAGGATCATAAATCTTTAAATTATATTGCTAGTAAAATGTTTACACATTTTCACAAAATTCCAAATCAGGAAGGCTTTTAATGTTTTTGTTTTTATTCACTACAAGTATTTAGCGTTTATAGTTTTTTTACAATGTTTGACGTCAATCTCCGTAACATTTAACAGTGGTAGCTGGAAAATCCATTTATGAACAAATTACAAAGGCCAAATTTTAAACCCGGTGTTGACGTGAACGAAAAAATTGAGGACAAAACTCATAAAAATAAACGTATGACAGCTGTAATTATACTTTAATCCTGTCATCTATTTATTAAGTCTAGCATTTTCCAAGTCATCTTGACTTTGAAAATGCAAGTCTTATTATAGTTCTACAGATAGAATAATAATTGTTATGTAGTAACGAAAACCTAGCTTGTACTACTCGAGAATAAATCTATAAATTAACCGGTTCTAGATTTATAGAAAGCAGACTTTGCCTTTAAACTTATGTATAAAATAGTTACATAGTACACACCCATTATCACATACATAAAGATGGCTTTTTTATAAAACAACTAAGGACGGCAGCGATTAGAATTATAATAACAAAACATACAAACTATAATAAATAAAAAAATTTTACATTTTTAATGTACGAATAAAATTGGTTGTTACTGAAACGAACACTAATGATATAAAGGAACTCATTAAAATGGCTTAATTGTTACGAAATTTTAAATTGCATAGTAATCAAAAAAGTGTTGCGCAGTTTAAAAAATAAACATCGAATCCTAATCCCCGTAATTTTATCGTTACTCAATCGATTCGATAAGAGCATGATCTTTTAATTTTTACTACAATCTAAAGATAGCAAATCAATGTTTATAATTTATAGACTAAGATCCCATTGCATAAATCTGCAGGTATATTTTTTTAAGAAACTAAGTTTAAAAAAAAAACATGATTATTCGTAGAATAGAGTACACCAGAGTCGCCTATCAAAATTCCAAAGACGTTGAATTCACTTAAAAACATACAATATGCAGTTTTAAGACAAAACCAATAATTGAATTAAAATTAAAATTAAATAAAAATTAAATGTAATTGCGGTAAAACTTTGATAGGCAACCCTGGTGTACTCTATACTACTAACAATTATCTTTCTTAAAAATTTATTAAAAAAAAACAGATACCTGCAGATTTACGCAATGGGATCTCGGAATATTATGTGGTTTTTACAAGTATCAGAAACGTGTACACTATCAATGATTAGTCACGTTCATGAATGTAATTTGATGCATGTAATTAGAGACTTTCATTCTACCCCCTTTAGTTAATGAAATTCAAGAACCACTTGATGGAAGCCCTACGGAATAATACGCGAAAGCTAATTATGCAACTATTTCTAAGATGGCTACGAACGTCAAAACTTTATGGCTACCTATTTCCCAAATTCTTTTCTGCTTTTTGTATTTGGTGGGGATTAGTGGAAAAAAGAAATTTTACAGTTTTCATCCTATTAATTTTGTAAAATGTCTTTGGTCCACTAATCAATGTTCCCAAGGCTCAAAGTTATGGAGAGACAGAAGAGACTGCGTATACATTGACACAGTTCTTTTCAGATAGTGAATTTATTCTAAGCACTGGAAAACATAGACCTCCCTGAATCTAGAGAAATTGAACATACGCAACTTTAATAGTAAGAAAAAGTAACTCTATATAACCCGTTGTGGGCAATTGTCACTAAATTTCGACAACTTTAATTACAATTTCCGACAACGGCTGATTTCGAGTTACTTCTTTTATTTAATCATAAAGGTGCGATATCTTTTAGTAAAGATTTTACAAGATTTGTTTACTCACCTCCTACTATTAGATATACATTGTCGAATACTGTTTTCGCCTGCTGCAACTGTCTCGCGTGTCCCTGGTGGAACATGTCATATATGCCGTCCGCGTAGACCCTGATCTTGCGCGGCGCTGTACCAGCCAGGGCGACCGCTCGGGGGATCCGGCCGTAAGATATCCTCTCCCGCTCGGCAACCGCCATGGGGTCTGTACTGAAGGGCGCCGCATATCGGAGTGACTGGAATAGGGAGAAAAGCTATCAACACAAGTTGTTAAATTTCAAAACGACTTGGCAATATATACAAACAGATTTTGAGACGACAATTTCGTCTATAAAGGAAAAAAATCCAGTCGTATCAGGAGATTCTGAGATTACTATATCTTGTGTGTTGACGAGGCCTCGACAAAAAGGGAAAAAGAAAAGTAAAACGCGAGTGGGATAAACCCTACCGAGAACACTTCGAAACAAAATATGGAGTAAAACCAACTGCGCGATATTTAATGTAGCTTACAATAATTTCTTGACATAAAGTGTACAGGGAATGTTTAAACATGGGACAATACCCGGAAACAGGTCGTGCAAGTGTACTAAGCCCACACAACCTGCCATTTACTGACCGGCATTCGCATATTTTGTATTGCGCTCACAATTCACACCGAATATCGATTAGAGTTATTTGTAAAATGGCATTGAATATTCAACTGGTTATATCGATTTTATCTGTTTCATAATTATGGAATAACACAGCAATCTTCCGACAATCGTGGATCGATACAATGATATTAAGAATTAAGATAAGTAGGTAATTTCTACAAAAAGGTTTGCTGATTGCTGACTGTTGTAAGTCTAATGCACTAAAGCGTATCTCTTCGTATATTTGCTCTTGGATAAAAATGTAACGATTAAAAATATAGACTGAATTATAGGTTGGGGAACATTGAGAATTTGATGTTAGACCGAAATTACCACTACGGAATTTCTGACGGAAATGCCTTATTAACTGTATGGACAAAATTTGTATTTGAATAATGTTAATACGATAAACAAGAACGATTTAGGCGTACATCAATAAAATATAACCCACCAATAAAATCAATAAAGAATACATCACGGAAGAAAAACTTGTTTTCGAAATTAACAGACCTCATTCAACATTCTCGAGGAACTCAAATACCAAACAATTTGTCGTTTAAGATAAATATTAATAATTCAATAAATTTTTCTTCAAGTGTTAATTATGAAAGCAAAACATGATAATTTTTTTAAGCATAATAAATTTCAAATATCGTAAAGAGCGTTAAAAGTGCAAAATTAATGCGTTAGGAATTAGAGCAGAAACGCGTGTACTTATGAAAAAAAGTCGATAATCCTCGAACCCAAATTTTTAAATCGAAAATATTGTAAGTTTACACTCTTGGATATTGCAGTAGTAAAAGAAAAATATATCCACAGCCGAACATATAACCTCCTTGTTTTTGGAAGTCGGTTAAAAAGCAGCCAAGCACGAGTAAGACTCGCTCACGAACGGGTCCGTAGCAGCAAATAGATAACATTTATAAGGAATATGTATGGATTCCATAGATATGTACTCTGACTTTTTGAAATTAAGTTATATAATCATATAATTGTATGATACAATAATAAATCTTAAATATGTGTATACTATACAAAAGTATTAAATATATTTCCGCTGTCCGGTACCTGTAACACAAGTCACTCGGGTACTTATCATGGGGCCAGACTGACGTGGTGTGAAGCGTCCATAGACATTATTATATTATATCTACTTATCAAGTTTCAACTGTGTAGTCCTCATAGTTTCGGAAAAAGTGGCTGTGACGCACAGACGGACAAACAAACAGGTACGACGAATCTATGAAGTTGTCTTTCGAAACTCCGGAACTCAAAAAACTGGCAAACATAGCTAACCTCCTGTCACGCTTTGTTCTATTATATTCGTCTCGCATGATCTTGACGCAAATACAATAGCACGGTGACACAGGTATGAAATATGTATGAATTTTTCATTTTTTTTGGCAAAACCTACAGAGCAGCGGGAAAAATATAACATCATTCGTTTTGCTAGACTAGAGATAAATAAAAATATTTCTATACAAGGTAAAAAACTCATTTAAGCAATTCTATAAACAGTTTTAAATCAAGTCATAAATGAAATGAAAAATGAAATCATCGAAAAAGCAAGACCATGACAATCTTGAAAAATAAATTTTAAACCAAAAATTCAAAACCGACTTCCACACCAAAAAAAAAATAATAGATGAACTTAAAAATAATAAATAATTCTTTTTCTCTATTAATGCCCTAAAAGGATTGGCCTAAGCCTCAACATTTACCATAATACATTTTTATAACTTTGAAGTGGGTACCAGCTTTTACAATTTCTTAGATTCTTGAGATTAAACTGACGCTTAAGGTGGCTGGTATTTAACACTCGTTTTGATGTCAAACGTCATTTGAAGTACCTACCAATTATAGGGTTAAAAAGTAACCGTGCGCGTAGCATCATTATAGCGATAATTATGGTGATTGGCATAATGAAGTGGCATTTGCTTTGAGTTGTCTAGATAAAGCCGAACTCCCCGAATCGCTATCTATAAGGATTCACGAGCTCTGTACAGCACCTTCGGAACCAGGATATATATATATATATATGTACCAAATCTTTTATTTATTTAATTACTTTTTGGTTGTATTTACCTAGAATCCTTCGCAAAAAGTGAAAATCACTAGGAGGAATCGAGAGGACATATAATTGAGAGGATATTGTCCATATACATTTCAAAGAGTCCTCTCGATTCCTCCTAGATCGCATCATCAGATCACTTTAAAAAAAGAACATATACCTCTACGGTCGAATTGAGAAACCTCCTTTTTTGGAAATCGGTTAAAAATAACATTTTTTTTTGAATAAATAATTCAAAATACAGCACTAGTTACAGCACGACAAAGGCTCATCATTATTATGCAGGTCTATGCTGCTTCTACCATAAAAGTGAAGCACATCTATGTCATATGTGCATCAATAACAAAGTATGCGCAACAATCTATGATTCACCGGGAACCCTAAAACGTCATGGAAGAGAAACTAGCAGTCGGGATGATATCATTAACAGTAAAAGATTTTGTAGCACGTCCTTTACAGTAAATAAGAGTCAAGGTTCAATAGCGATTAAGAATTGATAACGAAGTGGCGTGATGTGACGTATGGACGCCGGCTCTATAATTATCATATAAATTATATTCACTCGTCCATTCGCCTCACGCTCGCTTTGCCGGGCCGGCCTAATTGATTTAGAATCATCTGGACCGAAACAAGCACTTTCATTCTCAAAATTTTAATGTAAAGGAATGACTGCTGTGAGGTTTTCTTCATTAAAAGCTAATATTATACTTTTTATACAGTCATATTCAGAGATTTACAGGTCTTTCTTTAGAAACCAGTTTTAAAGCCTAGAATTATCTCTAGCTTCATTTTTTTCGTTAAGTTTCTTGTACAATAAATCGTTCGAGAGGCACGTTATTCAAGGTAAGTTATGGACATTTACGTTAACCTTTCTACGATCTTGACAGTGGACAGATATCCAGATGTTCATTTATGTACAAATGTTTTGTACACATTCTTGTTTAGTTTATTCTGTAAATTCTTGTCAATCTTACTATGTAAGATTTTAAACACACGCAACTCATCCTATTTATATTATTATAAATACTTAATGTATCAGCAAAAGAAGATGGACTTTGAATGGAAATTGAGGGCACATTAAACAAATAACTTGCTAAACCAAAAAATCAGAAACAAGTGAATCGTTATCATTAATAAATTGGACAGAATAAAATAATAATTGAAGGGAGAAATACGGATTATAATTACTATTTATTTTTGCAATTTTTAGTCTTTACATTTTCCCGAATGCACGATGTTAATTCCTAACTACTAGTTCCGTGAATGATGCAAACACATGCGTATGTTAATGTACATTATATCATCGGCATTAATAAGGATAAATCTTACAGCATTTCTACTACAAACACAATTACAATTTTATATGCTCAGAACCATAATTACATTCATAGCTTATCAGATTGTTTCAGGCATTAAACATACCTACGTTTCTACGTCTTGTGTTATCGTTAAATAAACGCTGTATACCAACATACCAAACAATCTTAAATATAAGTATGGAAGCATGTCTTATGTATTTTTAATAACTAGAGGTCGCCCTGTGGTCGAAATTCGACCATAACTATTTAAATCTATTTTGTAGAGGAGCTATAAAAATATATTCTATTCTCAATTCAATTATTCTCAATAAACAAAAGAGTATTTTTGTATGATTATCGTGTCATATCAAAATATTGTAGTGAGTGTTGCGTTTTATTTATTAAAAATATGCAAGATAAAAGCATATTTTAAAATAATATTGGTATTCCACGCTCCTCCTCGATAACAACTATAACTAGAAGAATTTTCTTGCTTTTACATTTACGTGTCTTACGTAAAAAGGGGTACAAAAATTTTCACTCGCGTATTAATGTATAGTTATCCAGAATAACATGATAAATGAAGTAAAATGTTAGTATAAAAAATTAGATAATATGCCTTCAATTTTGAAATATTACCAAGTAGGAGGCAAGGACTTAAGAAATACGGAATTTATTTAGCGAACTAAAGTTCTTGAGAAGATAATAGAAAAACCATTAAAATAAAGTGTTAATTTAATTTAGACCTGCATATTATAAATTTTAACATGAACGAGAAAACGTTCATGTAATTAAGTATAAGTACATTAATATTTTAATACGCTCCTAATAGCCAATAAAACCAGTAATTACTCATAATTTTACAGAACAATGAGCATTTACTTTTAAAATAATTACTAATTAGAAAGTAATGACATTGTTATGTATGATGTTCTGCAGGGCCTAGTTATTTTAACAATCTTTACAAAACTCTGAATAAGCAATATCGCTTATTAAACAACAAGAAACAAAATATCAAAATAATAATTAATTACTAAAGTGAGATAAGATATAATTTGCCAAGGACCTAACAAATTAAATGGCTTTATGTTATACCAAAAGTACGTTGTTAAGTGTGTATGACATTGGCATACAAAAATTCATAACTACACGCAATATCCGATGATAATAATTACCATTTTATTGTATGGAACAATACATACAAAAATTTATTGCAACATTAATTATAAATTAAATGGTACGTTCACACCGGGAATTCATAAAAATGTAAAGCGCTGAAGCCTGAAGCATAGAATTATAAAACCGGCGAAGGTAGAGCTAAGCACTTAGTATTATACACGAGAGCAAATTTATTATATATATTTAGAGGTCAGAATCAAGTCAGATAAGACGATATAAATTTCAACATGGTATAGAATTGAATCGCGGAAAATCACTAACTAGAGGTCACATGCCTCTAGATAGTGTAGCAACAATGTTAAATAACATGGGTTAATGAATTGTAAGTCCAAACATGAATTGGGTAAATGCTATTAGGACTACAAATTACTATCAAAAATCAAAATACCACTGTAAACGATGTAGTAAATTAGATGCAGTTAACTACGATAGTGACTAACGGTAAAGTAATACAGGAATTTGAGCCCTACATCATTATGGCTAACTTGTCAGAAAAATCTATGTAATAAAAAAAAGGTAAATAAATACGTTTAAACACCGACTGATATAAGAATTTCCTGTTATAACAATTGAACAGGAAAATTAAGAATCCTTAGTAACAATCAAATAAGAAAATAAAAAGGAGGAAACGTACGCTTGTAACATAGCAAAATAACCAGAATTTCAAGAATAAGTATTACGTGAAAAATGAAATCTGTATTTCTTACAGTAGAGAAATCTATTAGGCGAAAAACGTAAAAGGAACCTGCTGGTTTCAGTTATTATATTTAGTATAAGTTAATATATCTTGTTCTTCTCCTTAATTCTGCAGGGTCGGATTAAATTTCTCTTGTTAAAATTCTCTAGCACAAGACTCGATAGAATACTTACATTACGGATAATTCGCTTTTGGATCCCTTGTGAAGATTTATTAGAAACTACATACAACATTAACAAACACAGCTACACACTTTCTATGCAAATAAAACAATTCCGTCAAATACTTTCACTGTTACCTAAAGTGCAATATGGTACGATCTAAGGTCTTAATGAAGGCTCTGAATCAAGTTATGAATTGGCTAAACTTTAGACTTTTTGAAAGGAAAATCATATTACGTAAAGGGTGTAGGTGTAGCGAAGTACTTAAAATTAACCGATATGACAGCAAGACTTTATTCTTGATTGGAATTCGCAAATCAAGATTGTCTTCCTTAATTTGCGCACGAAGCTACACTTGACTAATTTGTTTGAATTATTGTTGTATTATGCATACTAAAACTGTTGTTAATTATTTACAAAATACAATTACTACGTGGTTTTCATCTTCAAGGATCATAGTTGTGATGAGTGTTCATTTAACCGTTTGTACTGCAAAACGATTGAACTGCAGACGTTATCTGCTTAATTCTAAATAGGAGTAGTTATCGACACATTGATTAGAATTTCGCAATCTTAAAAAAGATATATGTTTTGAGACACTTAAGTACAGTAACTTCCTAATATTGTAAATGATTAGGGACTAGGATGCGTATTTAGAATATACCTGCTCGGTAACATTAATTATTGTGACAAGTATTACTTTACTTATCTTCCGCACGTGACTTTTTCAGCCTCCGTTGCACAACCCTAAGCTAAGGCATAACTCTATATTATTTGAAAATTGTACACGAAATAGCTTTGAGATATTTATTATATTTCGACATTGCGTTTGGACATTTGTTTAATTTGTAAATGTTGAACTTATATCCTGCATTCCTCTTCTGGAAACCTATGGCTACGGCCTTGGGCTTTACTTGTGTGTGAATATGCAAAATGTGTGACTTCGTTATCATAGGCAACTATCACCGGAATCCAGCCTTGAGCATTTAGCACATGTAAGCTGCCTACTCAAATATTTTGATTAGATGACTTGCGAGTTGCATTACTTGGAATGTTATTTGATGATTGTTAAGTAACAATAGTGCATAGATTGCTTACACTGTGATCTTGCGATTGCAACTTGACGAATCCATTTTTCCTGAAGCCGTTGTGTCCGTTCTCCAGTTTCCCGTTGTGGTGCCCGTTAGTGAGCGTCGTGGTCATGGTTAGAGCTGACATCATCAAATTATTGTTTCAGTTTTAAACTTTATTATAGATACCAAACACTTCCGAGAGCTATAGAATATTTGGCATCATCAAAATATCCAACCCGAACTCGCGGTTGAGTAAAAATGGAATTTATAAAGTCGTAAGTAATGCAATTGCAATGCAAATAAATAAATGCACTCGTTGAATTCACAGAAACACGCGCGCACGGTATGTGTTTTGACGAGCAACTAAATAGTATAGCGTGCCTTCTGGCAAGTGGCAGCCAGTGCGGAATGTTCAATACGAAGCGTCGGGCGGGCGAGGGGACGTGGTAGGGGGGCGCTCCCGGTGGCGCGACGCCGACGTGGATGTTTTGTCAGACACGCGTCGCGCCACGACCGCGATAGGGTCTACGCTGTTTAGGGTGAATCTTGCGACGCTTTACATATTGTCGTGACACTCATGAGTAGGAATAAAACAACCCCAACACATTTTAAGAAATATTTAGCAAGGCATTTAAATTGAAAACTGAATGGAATTACTCTTAAAAATATACAATTTACGCGCAATTGAGCTTACGGTTCAAAATTAACAAATACGGAATCAGCAACAAATACTAATAATCAACCTTCTAATGTCCAGTTACTAATATATCGTCGTAGTTATAAAGAAGGCCCAATAAAATTAATTTTAATGTTACAAAGTAAGTATGTCAATGACATACTTCGTAACATTAAAATTGTGCCATAAGCTTTGGCTAATTAAAGAAATTGGAGGTGAAAAATAAGAAGAACTAAACACAACGATAAAATAACTTAAAAATGGGGTTTATTGAGAATAATTCATTTTGAAAAAAAAAATTGAAAATAAGTAACAGAAAATTGGATCAGACTGGACTATAGATTCGTTCAGAAGCACCGATAACAGCGGAGCTGTGCAAAATTTTTTTCTGAAAAGATTTGCTTTCAAAATAATGATAAGTGGGTTATTATTTTCAATATTTCATAATTTTACAAGTCAACGTCTACAAACTAACAAAGTTGACCTAAATCAATTTGAATTCCTAGCATTTTCTTTGCGAAAGATTCAAAATATGACAAGTAATTATACATCCTAAAATACAACAAGACAATGACCGGCACAGTGACCGAGTTACGTATGCCAAATTAAATAAACTAGGTATTATTCCACAAGCTATTAATAAACTGAGGTGTGTTATATAACTAACCTATTAGATGTTCCGAAAATAAATTGATAAATATGGTGGATGCGACATTTTATCTAAAATCATTTAGATCATTCTGATATTATCAAGATGTACCCTCAATATTGTATGGCAAGGTCGCATATTAAAAAAACTATAGCAAAATTTTTGAATTAATTATTAACAATTAAAGGCTGGGAAAGGCTAATGTAACTATTCTATAAAGTTGCATTTCTGTAAAGGATTGACTGGCTGCATATTGATTTTCTTTCTTCCAATTTCCAAGATTGGCAATGTTATGTTTACTCTGTTATGTGTCCTAAAAAAATGGTTAGAAATAGGAATCTATTTTCAAATTGTAGGTACTGTACTGTCAGTCACTGATGACAATTTATACACTAAGCGATGTGCAGCAATAACCGCTGGAAAACAATGGTATCTTTAGAGCGAAAAAATCTATATTGCTAGATACTTTTTCATTATAAATTACTTGTAAAAATAGCAATTGGGAAGCTTTTATGAATGTAAAATACTATAATAACAACATTTTGCATAAGTCGCAATCAGGTTAGCAGGGGACTGTTGTTTTACCGTTATTAATTAAAATGCATTTGTTGAAGCTTCTTATCACCGCTATCTACTGCCAATGTTATTCTTGTGTTCGTATCGGAAACCAATTGTTCACATTGAAATCACGCCATCTGAGTCATATTTAAAAATGTAAAAAATGTAAATGTAAATCCGGTAATTACATAATACTGATAACATAGCTTTGAATTTAAAAGCCAAAATGAGGAGGGTTGAATACAAGTATTACTCATTCACATTTTAACAATTGCCATTATTAGGATTCAAAAAATGATGCTTTATGTGCGGAAACATCAAACATGTTTCATGTTAAAGGGCGTATAAAAATATGTATTCATTTGGAACCATGCCTTAATTAGTGTCAGTGGTTTTACCTAGGGCCCGGTTTGATAGCATGACTCACTTTATTGATTATACAGCTGGGTGCTTTAAACAACCTAAACAAAAAATTTAACACAAAAATAAAAAAATATCCCCTTATTACCTATGGCAGTACCTCTGAGTACGTCTTTTGAACTACAATGTGATCATCAAATTCGCTAGAAGCAACTTTGAAAATCTTAATTTTGTTATGCCGTCCATTCTCGGTTGCTAACTCTTAGATTTTTTAATCTAATTTGCGATTGACTTTAAGTTTCCGATGCAAAGAGTAAAACACATCGTAAAACCTGACCTTAGTTGATTCATGGCGTTTCTTACGACACGCCTTGAAGCTCATATAAAGGGCTTAAAGCTTTCTCTATCTTTTTACGATCATTCCTTTAAAATACTTAACATGTGCATTAGTTGAAACTGAAGTCGTTCAATAATGTTTTCCTTGATTGAACATATCGACGGTTAAGAACCAAATACTGCTATCTACTTTTTTTCGATTATTGGATTTTTTATTTAGGTCTACTAACAAAATATTGTTCTTCTCGTTATTTCTAATAAAAAATATGGTGACCAGTAATAAAGTGTAGTATTTTACAAGAATATTGCGTATATAAGTAATCTATAACTATAATATTACATTTATATAAAGTTTTTTTCCTCTCCTGTAAAATTGAGATTTTGTAGATAGCAGTATTTGGTTCTTTGCCGTCGATATAGCCAAGCAAATTGTGAAACTTCTATAAAGTTTTTCTGATTGTATTCTCAACAAACCCTCTATAATTTACACATTGAATCCGCCATTCAGATATTCTTATTTATGTTGTAACGAAGCTGTGATATTTATTATGTTTTAGCCGTATTTAATTTACAGGCCACAATATACAATTATAGTGGATGTATCTAGTTCGACTTCGGCTGTGGCATGGTCAGCGATCACGCCACTCTTTGGCTTCACGCCCGAACTTTTTTGTTTGGCTTTCGATATTTCTTCACTGTTTACACATTTTATTTTGATCGTCTATTTATGCACTTCTCTTTCACGATTTATTCTGGGAAGAATCATTTTAAACTATACGATTTAAATTTGACGATCGACGAATATTTACCTGCATTTAGTGCAACACGTAGTTCGTCGTTAGTATTAGTTAGTAGTTTTGTCAATATTATTGTCGATCTTAGCCAAATTTTTGTTTACACTACGGATGTCCGTAATCATAAATACATGAACATATTATAATAATAAAAAATTTGTTCTTATCTATTTATATTTTATGCAATAAAAATTATATATTAATGTAATATGAAAGCAAATTATTATTTGTAATGTGCTTATATAAGTTAGTCGTGTTTGTCAGTATGTATCGCTGTAATTGGCTGGGTTATGGAATCTAAGGTATTGAATTCTAAGACGAAGACAAACCAATAATATAGTTCTATTAAACTGATCTGATGGTAGAGCTGGAAAATGGGATTCAATATCATATCATAGTCGTGTTTCGGCTTTTAAAATGATGTTATAATAAACTTGGACCATGTCTAAGATTGAAGATCTTATCTATACTAACAATATATAGCTGAAAAGTTTGTTTAGTTGAACGTGCTAATCTCTTGAACTACTAGCCGGAATTGAAAATAATCTGTTTGTCTTGGTTAGTCCATTTACCGAGGCAGGCTGTAGGGCCCTATATAAGAAAAAAAATGTTATATTTATAATTTTATATAAAGGGTCCGACCAAAACAGGCTCTTATGTTTCGGCCGTAACAAGAACCGAATCTTCGGCTCCGACCCCAGATTCGGCCGAAACCGAAACTCATATATTTTGTAGATTAAAAACCTTAATTATAGGTAATCGGAATGGATCCGTCATTTATACTTTAGTTCTAATAATAGTTTTAAAAGGAACTTTGGAAATTGAATAATAAAGCTATATAAAGTTGGTAGAAGAAGTATTTTAATAAGTATACTTCACTTGGGTAGAATTTGAAAATTACTTAAAATATGAACATTCTTGTAAGCTACTTCATGGTGGAGTATAATGGACCCCCGCAACACCGATCTCCGTTTGGATGCGGGTCTTGGATGTTGGATGCGATTCAACATTTATATTTTATTTAAAAAAATAGACAAACGCGCTCGAGAAAGTTTGGTGATATTTTTTTACTAATCTAAACCTTATCCTTATCCTAGAAGACTCATATTTATATAGTTCATAGGGCACAAGGTATTGCCTCGTATATTAATCTGCCGCGCTTGAGTAATTCCAAAAATCCCCTCTTGGGCTATGCTTGGGCCATGACTATTAAATTCTAACTGCTTTTGCTGACCTTTTAACAATGCTAAGGTTAGCAATGCTAAGACGTCAGAATCAAAGGTGCTAATGTTGTAAAAAATTTACTGCTCATTCTTCATAACAATATGAAAGTACGAATATTATTTGTTCTAGCTGCTATGTGGCAATGTTGCTATACTAATATTGTAAGCAAAGTAGGTAAAATCATGAATTACTATTGTTTTTGATTTTTTTACTAATTCATTATTTTGAGAGTTTGGGCGTTTGCCATTGAGCACGAATGGGAAAACTGGACTTTATTAATAAGACGTTTAGGTCTGCCAGTTCGTTAGCATCACTTAATTTTAAAGAATATACATTTCTGTTGCCGCTATAATAAAGAATACTAAAAAAAAATTAAATGTTTAAGGGGGTCCTGCCATTTTTTTTTGCTTTGGATAATAGATGGCGCTACTGGTCGTCTATATTGCGATATCGGTTGCACTACGTGGTGTGTTATGGCTGGTTGACTTTCCAACATATTATTTTGGAAGTTGACCAGCGATTACATACCAATTTTTTTGCTTTTTACTGGTACAGAACCCTTCGTGCGTGGATCCAACTCTCACTTAGCCACTCCTCAACTTTAGATTTCAGAAAGTTGTTGGACTAAGTACAAGCATATAAAATTGTAGCATTTATGATTCACATAACATTTTTTTCAAATTCAAATTCATATTTACACAACATTACCAAAAATACCCACGAAGCGAACCAATGAGGAATACTTATAAAAGCTCAGCCATTGTTCAAGAATCATAATAGCTGGAGATGAAGCGCAGAGCCATTCAAGCCACATTATTAATTAGACCGAGAGGCCACTTCAATATTTTTACTCAAGGTCCATTCAAACACATAGACGAATTATGAACCACCAAGATGTGTGTAAAACAAAATTTAATAAATCCAAATTATTATGATAGTGGGCTAAAAGATATACAGATTAGTGAAGTTCCGGATATCCGTATCCTTACCATATCCACGGATATCCAAGGGAAAATAATGATCCGTATCCGTGTAATGAAATACAAGTATCCGTATCAGGGAATCTCGACATGAAATATCCGGATCCGGATCTACATTTTTAACGATCTAGCACATCATCAATACAGCTATACACATTTTTTATTTAGAATTTTGGGCACATCAATAACCTTTGTTATTAGTCCTTTGACTAGTCTTAATTTTTTTCCTATAGAATTAAAAACCTTTCAAGAGTAACATTTTTTTCTTTAAATTGATGTACAATTTTGACATATTTTATTTATTATGACTAGTCGGTGCCGGCAACTTCATTGCGCAAAAATTTGTATATCACGCACGGATAAAAAGTATCCTATATGTTGCCCAGACCTAATAGCTATTAAACAAAAAAAAAATTATCAGACAACTTTTTTTTATTGATATGTGTTCTATTACTATTCCTTAGCATCCCACATTATTTTGTAAAAAAATTAAATGTACGGACACTCCAATTTTACTGTTTTATTATGTGTATTGATTTATATATTAAATTTTTTTATTTATAATCCTGTTGATGAAGGTCATTCTATAGCGGGATACTATACCATACCAGGCAGAAACAGTGGCAAGACTGGTGAAAGCGCAAATGACTCATTCACATTCTGGCCTTTACCATTTCCTGCCTAAAGCTCTGTTGGACAGAAAATAGTGCAGGGAATGAAATTACATATAAGAAAATAAAATTGCTTTGGCATTGGAATAATGGAACATACATTTTTTAAGATTTTCTATTGAATTTATTCCATTATAGAAGTAATGGCTAGAAGTAGTACACTTTTTAGGTACATTATATATGAAGTTTTTGAGTTTATATGAGTAAGTGTCCATAACCTTTTGAATAGCAACACCAAAACGAGCCACCCGAAAAATATGTCTGTGTATT